>VICI01000077.1:0-72677 GCA_019593645.1 Akabosia matsudoensis | reverse complement strand
TTGTCAGTGCGACCCTCGATCCAAAAGAATTAGCAACTGTGATAACAAATTCTAGCATGATCTACTACTTCAATGGGAGGTCTTTCCTAGCGATACCTAACCAACATTGCTTAAAGACAACCTCTACGATTGTTTAACCGACAGTTGTCAGTGCGACCCTCGATCCAAAAGAATTAGCAACTGTGATAGCAAACATAAACCTTATGGAATTAATAAATGGGAATACTTTCTATCGAAGGAACACCAAAAGTACTAACCCCACAACCTTGTATGTTGTTTCAGCAACAGCAAACAACAAAAACGCAAAGTTTATTTATGTATGAAAGAACTAGTTAACAATTCACTAGGGGGAACGACAAAACTAAGGTTTTTATACCCTACTGGCAAATTAAGCTAGAAGCATATAAGCAACACTCAGAACGACTGTTTTTACAAACAATTACAGCTAGTAGCAAGTTGTTTTCCAAGCGTATAAACAAGTACACGGGCGTTCGCTACTTCTGTAGATTATAAAACTCGTTAAATTAACTTGAAAAGGGATTGGCAGGTTCTAAACTCACGACTAGAAATTTTTTTGCTTCCACTCCGCCACAATTCTCAAATTGAACTACTCCTGCGTTATTGCGTAATCGGTTAAGTGGTGGACAGGCACAGGTCAAGTGCAAATCGTCATTGGAAGGAGTATTAATACTACAAGTTTAACGGCAAGTCATTAACTCACACTGTTCCCTATCAATCCGTTCACATATCTAATGTGGCGCAGTCCATATGTAATGGCTGAGTCGGAATCTGCCACCTTTTTATCGTAATTGGCTGATTCTAGTTAATGAAATAAAACATAAGGTTTTGCAATTTTGTAGAGAGGGCTTTAGTCCCCACGCACGGCAACTGACGCGTTTCTACGGTTTATACTTCTGATTAAGCTCTGACGTTACTGCGAAATACATTGGAAAAAGACATTTCTATTCAGCAAATATGTACCTTTTGCCAGGAAGGCCGCATCGAGCTAGAACGGGAATGAAAGGTTTCCCTTGACATCATGTATGATCCTTCCAAGATTCGCTTCCGAATATCCATCCTTATCAAGAATTTTAATTAGTACATAAACAAATTCTCCCGATTCAAATGCAGTGATACAGCCTAAAATGCTTTTAATTCTAAAATACGAAATGCCGGCAAAATGTTTAGCAACAAGACAGCAAAACGCCTAAATAGGATACCGATAACAATCGTTTATTTCAAGAAGAAAAAATACGTCATCATGGGATGTCACAATCAAGTCACCGGTTACATCAAATATAATAATAACATAATAAATAAGGAGTACTAAATAAGTAACAAAACACAACGAATCATAAAAGAAACGAATCGTACATGTATCAAAGTATTAAAGTCTCTTGTCCCTAACTCATGTGAAAGTTTTGTGTTCAGAAATTGAATTTACCGTATTTAACTACAATGTCATTAACATACTGGCCCTGAGATTCAGCAAACTCTGTAGTTGATGCAAAAAATTCCTCACTGGTACCCCGAAACACCGTCAACAGGTACATAAAAGTACAAAAATGCAAGTCTTCCACTCCAAATATTTTTTCGTCAATGATCCCGCCACGAGTTAAAACAGTGACCGCCCTTAAAGCCCCCAAAAAGCATCTATCAGCCGAATAATGGTAGATAACTACGCATGCCATTTTCACGTTCCGCGTTATCTTTAAAACCGGTCCACCTGCATCTCCTTCCAAGTACTTGCGTAGTAAATTAATCCGGGGCATTCCAAAAGTATAAAAGTCTCGAACGCCATCAACTCCACGAATCTGGAATTAGTGTTGTAAAGAGCAAATTTTTAATAACTACTCAACAGCAGCATGTTATTGATACTGTTAACAAAACTTGAATTAAACTGACCCCAAGAGATTGCAAAAACCGTGACCAATGCTTAGGATCCAAATTCTCAAAATCAAATCCTTGCTGCATTCCGAGTCTATGTACCTTCAAGAGCTCATAATCGGACATGACCTCACGAATTTTCCCCCCATAACTGCAAAAAAAAGAAAACATTTTAGCATGTGCAAAAGTACAATTTGCTGTAAGAGTGTTAAGGTTAAGAGCATATATTGATGTACCCATTCAATAAAGATCCACGGCGGTATTTAATCAAAAAGTAGGACTGTACGTGCTGATTAGGCAGTATGTTTCGAGACAGGGTGTGCATTACGAAAAGCGACTCGTCATGCTGAAAATTTTTAATCAGCTTTTCCTGAATAAATTGTAAAGAGCATTAATTTACATAATAAATTTGCCCCTTTAATACATTCGATAGAGCATAAAACGTTAATCTCACCAACTCTTTACGCTTCTCCTCCTCAGTTCGAACAACACAGGGTCCTTTCATTGGGAGGCATTTGTCGTACTGCTTCTTTATAGAGGTTGGCAAGGTTTCACTAACATACGTCATCATGTCAAAGTAATTACTTATGGATCCGAAATATCCTGGAAAGCTCGGATGGTAGCCCATAAAGTGAGTTGTTGCCTTTAGGCACATCACCCATGGCTTGACTAATATCATTGCTCGTTTAAACTTCTCCATCTCTCCAGTTTCTATGCGAATGCCCTTCTGAGTGTAGTAAACCTGCGAGTCAGGAATTTGGTGGCATAAAACCCCTGAAGGTATGTCGATTATCGGTGGATAGTCAACAGCTTCATCGACACGCTGTCTTAGCTGCACGAATCGAGCGTAGATATACTCAGCGGAACCTTGTACCTTGAATAAACCAGAAGACGCATTGAAAAAAAAAACCTGAAATAGTTGTCACAGATTTTTGTTCCTGTCGTTCACTACAAAAGAGCAACCACACTTGCGGTTCCGCACAAAATGTTTAACTTCTCTGCTCACCTCAGACGCCTCACCAATCTTTTTCCAGTTAATGTTGTTTCTCCCTTTTATAATTATCCAACAATGCACGGCTGAAAATAGCTTCGCTTTCCGAAGAGATACTTCGTTAGCAAACTGCTTGGTTTCGTAATCCATTACTACATGTATAGTTTATCCGAACAATTTGTTAAACGATTTTGTTGTAATTCGCGGGTTGCCACGCATCACGATCACCCCACGCCCTTGCACGTCCACTATTCCCGGAATCAGAAACCTGACTGCGTCGCTTTCCGCAGGTACTGCGCTACTAACCTCTGGTACGAACTCATTTTCGTATCCTACTATACTTTCACAAATCCTGACATTAACTTGCATACATTGAAACATCGGTAAAGACCTGTGGTCAAATGCTTTGCAGTTGCAATGCACGGTTGACTGTAATACTTATCTTACTGGTTGCATGGCAACAATTGATCATAGGTATAGATTATGAGTTGGTTTATTCGACAATGCAGATTTTCGTTGTCTACTTTCAGTTGTATTATTTTTAGCATGTTAATCGCTTTGAGAACATGAATGCACATCCTTGACATTAAAGTAGAATAAATTATCATTCAGTGTAATTAACACATTGGGCTAATTGCAGCAGGTGAACCGGAGATTTTTAACGTAAAGTAGGCTTTCTAATATGCGTCCTTTCGCCATGCAGGGGAAAAATGCCTACATTAATTGTTGAGCATTTCAAAAACGATCATGCATTTGATGCAGCCTATTCTCCATTCAAGTTTGTTGGAAATGGCACTAGCAATGAGAACAAATAAGCACCTCTTTACCAGTCTCATCAAAATAAACTTGCCAAGATTTAACAGCCTGTGAATGTTTTGCACCATATTTTCGACGTGTCAAGTGTACTGATGAATGCTTAGAAGATGGATGCAACACCCGGAGAATAACTGTGATATAATTTTAAACGCACATTGTTACGGTACTTGAATTCTAGTTCATTTATTGAAAATGGGACAATTTTCTTGTTACATTTCTAAAAGTCAGTAGTTACAATTCATGGGACTGGTGAAAGCACTGGTTTAATCTTTATCTGACTCAATCTGGGCTAGCATGTCTTCAACTGTGATACCTGCAGCTTCCTGAGCTTTTATTAGCTCATCTACCAATTTCATATTGTGATTGTGCCATACCATAAACATTTCGGAGAGTGTCATTTTGGCACAGCAGCCTTTGCCCCACTTGTCCTCGTACTCCTTCTTGGGAATCTTTTTACCGCCTGGAGTTGGCATCAGAAATGGTGCGACACAAGCTTCCCATTCCTTTTCTTCTTCCTGTGCGGAACAAAAGAAGTTTGATAACTGAACTCTTATGAAATTTACTGGCCGCATAATTTTAAAAAGCTGAATTATTAACGTTGGTTTCTCACCGGCTCATCGGCGGCTTGCTTTGCTAACTTGCTTTCGGTCCAGGCTTTGCGAACGATTTCATCTTCAGGCAGTTCCGTCCATTCTACCCAATCGTTAAGAGTAACCACACCTTTTTCGGCTAGAGCAGCAAGTTTGTCAATCATGTCCTGTATCATCTGATACTCCTGTAACATATTATGATAAATTCGTAGGTTAAAAAAGGCCCCAAGGGTTTTAGAAATATGAAACATCTTACCTCACGATTGCTCTCCGACAGCTCACAAGTTCCCATGTATTGATACCCAAGGTTGCTTTGCGCGGCACTGTGCATAAGGGCACTAGTGGCTCCCACGGATTCAACATTTGCTAAATACTCAGCTGGCGACCCCTAAACAAATACAGCAGTCATAAATAAGTTAAGGCAATAATATATAATAATAGTTCAAAATATCAAATGAGTAAATCTTACAGCCGCTGAGAGTTGCAGCTTTTGCACCAGTTCTTCAATGCCACCATCGCCAAGAGGAAAAGAGTGAACATGCCAAGTCTTGGGAATCTGGCTTCCACCAACTGCTGTCTTTGCCTCAGCCGATTTCTTTTCCTTCGTAGGCTTCTTCTCAGTGCCAATCCCTTTGCCTCCCTTCTGCTTCTTTTCTCCAGTTCCACCTCTGGATTTCGGCATTTCCTTCTTCTCAACATCAGTTGACTTGGAATCCTCACAAATGAGATGTTCAATTATGAACAAGCCAACTTTTACTCATTGGTGTTGTGCAAAAACCTAAAAATTCATGCAAAATGCTTACCTGTTCTGCAAGGTTCAGGTTCCCAGCTGTCGACATTGCAGCCGTGTTGCTCCGCTGTTCGTTTTTGTTTTCAGCATCATAGTCAAACTCGGGCAGCTTCTTACTGAAAGACGGCCCATCTACATCGTTTTCCTTCCCAAAGTTTCCTGCACCGCTTGCCATCGTTCTGCAAGATAAACCATTTGAAATGTTCCATACAGGGTGGTCAATAATGCACAAACAAATTCGCCATAGTTAGGCAGACACTTTGAAAAGCAACAAACCGACTCCACGTGTTATATCAAAAGCCCGCTTCAACAGCTCTTTCTGATTTTTCTTGGCTTAAATAACCATAGATCGGACAAGCTCAAAAACTACTAGTTACTACGTCGAAACAAATTTTGTTAAAGACGTGGCTATCCAAAATCAGATCGGCTACCAGGCATACAAATTTTGAAACAAATCCAGAAGAAACGCACAAAACAGCAACAAAATTTTACAAGGAAAAGCAATTACCTTTCGGCACCTAGCACTCGTAAAACAAACCCGATAACAAACAAATAAAGCGGTTTACAACAATTGGAGCTTGAGGGCAGCTGAATCTTCTTCTCCTTTGTTTGCTGCTGAAAGGTCCGTCTTCCGTCAACTGCACAATGAAACTGACTCGCAGTTGGTTATTTCCTCTATTTATAACAAACCGAGTAGTGTATGAATTATCTGTACAAATGAGGGTAAGTACTGGTTAGCTAAATAGGGCAGTGGAATCGCCTGGCAGACCGCCCACTGATATAGATTTGCAACCCATATAGTTTGTGTTCACATGCTCATTTGCGTACATACAAAAGGTGGATTTGCATATGGTGTTTTTTAATCTATTTAAATGCATACAAAATGGAGAAAAACGCATGTGATGCAAATTTGTCTCAGTAGGTGGTCTAGCTGAAGATTTCTGTCCCCTATCAAGCAAAACAGTTAGCGCGGATGAACGGTGCTTTACTAAACTTGTATTTTCTAGAACTTACTCACATGTTAGCACAGGCACGGGCTGGAAATGCGAGGCTCTAGCCGTACTCACTAGCTGGCCCCAGCTCCGTGCGTTTTAAGTCCTCAAAAAGCACAATGTAGCATGTAAACCTTGCCGTGCAGTGACAGCCCAACCGATTGCAAACCCTAAACTCTGTATGTGATAACGTTAAACATATTACAATGTGTCATCCCAAATGGAGCAAGGACCCCTAACCCCCAATAAAAATCTATGGTAAGTAAGGAAACGGAAGTCAAGTAAAATCTGTGAAATAAAATGACTGAAAATATACACTTGTTGGAATTTAAAACTCGTTTATTCATATTAAGCAATGTGCATAATTAATAGTATTTTCTGGAATAAAAGAAGATAAGCTACGTTGCAGATCAAGAGACAAAGCCTATAGCCTGATTCATTTTGACAATATTGCGAATCAGTGCAAGCCGAGCGTTTGCAGAATTTGCTCAAGAGCGTGCAAATTCTCCAAGAATGCACAGAAGTCCTTCGCCGTATCTGTTAAAACATTCATGTGATAAATGTGCATGTCAGCAAGTGACATCGTTGCGCAACAGCCTTTTCCAAAAATTTTCTCAAGTAACTCCTTTGAAACCATCTTCTTTTCTTTTTGAAACAAACAAAATGGTGGTACGCAAGAGCTCCAGTCCTTCTCTTCTTTCTATTTTGGGAGAAAGTAATGTTTTTTAAACAAATTCGCATTTTTTCATAAGCAGAAGCTACTTTAGATACTCACCAATGTATTGCAAGTTTTCATAGCGAACTGATTGTATGTCCACTCCTCACGAGTATGCTCGTCGTCAGGCAATTCAGAAAACTCTACCCAGTCGTTCATGGTAAACACTCCTTTCTCCCGCAAATCAGTTAGTACCTTAATTTCTTCCAGCATTTCCTTCAAAGAAAAATACATCTTGCATTAGTATTTGTCTGTGTTCAATTGTTCAACTCAAAACAAATTATTTTACCTCTTTTCCCACCCCGGACATCTCGGCGATTACCGCCCAGTCGTACGAAGGGGTGTCTGTTATTTTCAGCGTATTGAGATTCTTTTCGAACGAATTCAACAAGAAGTTGAGTGGAATTGCCTGAAAGTTTAAAATTTGTTGAATTATCACTCATAAACTTGTTCACCTAGCCCTGGAGAGCTTCTTCCATTCCTTTATTTTCATTTTATTCTAAAATGTGTAAATTTAATTTCTTATAATTTCAAGTTTGACAAATGCTCACTTCGTAATCCAGATCCCCGTTATTTGCCATTTTACTCCAAAAAATGTATTCCTCAGCAAATTTATTTGTTCCTAATGTTCCGGACAAGATTTGTCGTCTGGTTCGTGAGACAAAGAATCACTATATTAACAAACGTGAAAAAAAAACAAAAACAAAGCTTGTGATGTTAACAATTTGTGCTAACCTAAGTTTGGAACTTGCCTCAGCAAATAAACTGAATTATTGAATAAACTTTGCTGGAAAAGGGAGAACCAAACCGGGCTTCCTATTGAACCAACTCGTACTCAGACTGAAGTATTTTCTCCTTCACGTGAACACTGCAACTGACTAAAAGCTTTGTCAGGCTCTCACCCCATATATCTGCAGTCTTTTCTCTTGGCCCATCCGTATTGAATACGCTGCAAATTTCTCGCAACCACATTAATACTCCTCTTACAACACGCAAACGCAACAAGAAAAGGGAGAAAAGGGCAGTTTTCTGGAAAATGTACCTTCACAATAGTTCATTTCTTCCTCTTTCGTTTCCAAACAGATCAATATGTACTACGAAATGCCGACATCCGCAGGTACTAGATTTCAAATGAAATTGCATGGGCTGAAAGCCTGAAGGTTTTCCACGGCAATTAATGATATTAAGAGCCTCATTACACATGTCGCTGACGAATCGGTGCTCCATAGAACATCAACTCATATGAAAGACCAACTACTTTAATTCAAATTTGTCTTGATGCTTTTTTTGTCAATGATTGAGACAAAGCTCGTACTCTGGTGTTGACAATGACGTGATAACGAAATTAAAAGAATATATATCAAGTTATTATTATTTAATATACTGTTTTTAATTCCTGAAAGTTTTTAAGTCGAAAGCAAATACACTATGAGTATCAACTATGGTCATCACTAATACACAGATAAAAATTCCAATTCTATCTACTTCTCGGGAATTCCTTTAAAATCCTACTTCTGTTCAGCCAAAGTTTTTCGGGAAATTTTTTCTTGTAATTCTGCGTCATTGTTCCATCGTGTGAACATAGCCTTTAATGACATGATCTGGCAGCACTTCTTCCCAAACAACTCCTCATATTCAACCTTAGTACAAACAACATCCGGCGGTAAGAATGGCGCCCCAGTGCTTGTCCACTGACTTTCCGTTGATATCTATCAAAACCAAAATCAATTAAGTCGAAAGTAAAAATAAGTGGCGTATCGCTACAAATGTTTTCATCTCTACCTTCGGCTGTTTTCCTGCTATTTCTGCAAGCTTCTTCTTGGTCCATGCTGTCCGCTGTTCCTCATCAGCCGCTAACTCCTGCCATTCCACCCAGTCATCAAGCGTAACAATACCCTTGTCCTCCAGTCGACTAAGACTGGTAAGCATCCTATGAATATCAGCCAATGGCTACAGAAGGAAACATCATATACGAACTTTTTATCTCCCTTTTGTTGATAATTTTGGGCACATTTTAGATATTACGGACCTTGACTAACGCTTTCGGAAGCCCGAAACTTGCAATGTACTCTCCAACACCATCTGTCTTCTGGTCAGCGGTTACTTTAGCAGCTTCCTGGCGTAACTGTTCGTTTTTGTCACAAGCAGTATCAGCGCACACCGGCAACATGTTGGAATCCTGCACAAGTTTTACAATACCAAAAATAAGTTTGCCAGGATTATACATGGATTGCATCATAATTAATTTGGTTTCACAAAAATTCATACCGGTTCTTTGCGAAATTCAACCTTCAATTGATTGAAGAGGCCTTCTAAAGCAGGAGTGGCGAACACGTTCGCATAGTAAGGGCCCCAAGAGTTAGGCGCCTCAGTTGTAACTGCATGCTTTGCCTTGAAACTGATATTGACTGCTGCCTTTGCAACCTCCTTCGCTTCCTTGGTCGTTTCAATTAAATCATTTAGCGTCTTTGCAGCATCTGTTATCGAGTTGTCTGCATCGACAATCATGTTCTGCGTTTCCTTCACGTCCTCGTTCAAATCCAGGGGTGCACCAATGTGCTTGAGGAAGTTATGAATGCTAAGGATGTCCTCCTTAATCTTCTTTATCATTTCCTTTTTAGCAGCAACGAAGAGTTTTGCTTGTTCCAGAGTCATAGGTTGAATGAGGTCCGATACCGCATCACTTCCGCTTGCCGTTTCAGCGTAATCCTTGGCCTCACCACTGCTCAAAGCTTGCGCTTGTTGTTGCTCAGATGCGGTTTGTCCTTTGCAAAAAATCACCAACTCCTTGTCATCCTTTAACAAGAATACATTCCAGTTAATGTATCCCCACAAAGTGTCATTTTTCAAAACAGTAAACAGTATGACTTACCAAGACATAATCCTCCGGAAGTTGCAATGCTTGATTCCATCTCTGATATCGTTCTTGCATTGCTCTTCTGGGAATTGCCAAAGGCACCGAGGAGGAGTTTGGAGAACCTCCGGATAACCCACCTTTACCGTCCTCTTTTGATTCCTCGTGTTGCATTTTGCTCAATCTAAAATAACCAACAATCAGCCTCATTAACCCTCAACAAGCGTATAAGCATACTGATTCACTGGAGCTACAAATTTTTTTATTCTAGGGCAAGCTGTAGCTCACTGTGATCCACACAACACAGCTGCGCATAGGGAGGGTAGCAATCTTTCAATAACGACCGTTAACAATGTAATTCGGCAACTGTGTAACCAATACGTCCATATGATGTTCATGTATACGCACGGTCCACTTACCAAAGCAACGCAAGAATGTTCACAACTAAAACTTTCAACACGTAACCGCAAACATACAAAAACCCACACATCGCTGTAACAAATATAGTCGAAAAGCGGCTTATCCTAAGAACACTATAATCGGGCTTACAATGAAATCAAAGCAAATCTACAACCTTTGCGGTAATTCTACGTTTGGAAAAAAAAAACAATTTTGTTGAAAATTCTCACCAGGTTTGCAGTATCGCTGGAAATAAAACACCTACAACTTGTTGAACAGTTTCACTTAACCAGAGCTCGTTGAAATAGCGACCTTCCTAACACCCGTCCGAAACACTTCTGTTTCCTTAACCTATTGTGCGATTCCCTTTGACTGAATGCTGTGGGTGGGGTTGGGCTTCAAATTATATTGTCTCTGTCTCATGCATTTTACTGCACGAGAACGATTTCACCGGTCATGCCAGACGTACGCGCTATGTTAACACACAGCTAACCAAACGTAATATATCTGTTCCTTATGTATCCGCCTATGCAAACTTATGTTAACATGATTATCGTATTAAATAATTTTGCTGGTATATCGAAGCTAGTTTCTTTCTTTATCTATCCTCCGCCCCTTATTACCGCCCATGTTGTGAATAACATGAAAGCTACCGCTGAATTAGTTAACAACCTTCTATCCAGAATGTGCAACTTTCTGTAGTACGCATAGACTAATAAAAACAACAAGCAAAATGACTTCAACGCAACTTCAAGCCTTTAAATTTTATTGCCATCAATATATGTAAACATTGTAATAAGAAATTCCACCGGAATTAGTTAAGAAATAAAATATAAGCTTCAACTACATTAAAACTATACGTCTAGCAATGAATTTCCTTCTTCTTGCAAGTTACAAATCCACTCCCACTTGTCGATAATTTTCCATTATATCTTTAGCATACATATCCTGGGCATAACGAAATTCGCCTTCAGAAGTAAAAAACTCATCGCTCGAAGAACGTAACACTGACAGAATAAACAAAAATGCTGCGTGATGCATGTTGACACCTGGTAGGCTGTGTCGGTTAATAATTCCGATGATTCCCAATTGCGACATGACAGCCAACGCGCTGGCGTACGTCCTGATGCAAGATGAATGGTAAATAACCGTGTATGCCACCATCACGTTTTTCCCCAAGTTTAGAGGAAGTAGTTCAGAGTTGAGATACCGCCGCAATAGTCCATGTCTTGGAACGCCCATTGTGAAAAAGTCTCGAGCGCCTTCAGCTACATCTATCTAAAGCAGTACAATAAGGAAAATGTTCAAATCTTCATATACATTTAATTCATTAATTCAATGGACCATTAACTTACTCCAAATGTTTCCAAGAACGTTTCCCAGTTGTCTGGATCTAAATTTTCAAAATCAAAGCCACATACGAGTCCATATTTCCAGACTTGACTGATTTCGTAATCCGACATCACCTCTCGAATAATGTTGCCGTATCTTAACATAATGCAAAACAAAGTTTTATTAAAGAGGTTTCTAGAACAATGACAAGGACTCATTCGGTACTATTTTCTTACCCGTCCAATAAATTTCCGCGACGGTACTTAACCATGTAATACGACTGAGTGTGCTGATATGGAACAATATTGCGGGAAAGTGTGTGCAAAGGAAATACATCATCGTCAGCCTCAAATTCCTTAATGAAAGTTTCCTATAAAATATTTTCATGTTATTAACTCTCGTCAGCTGACAAACACCAACTATATGGAAGGATACCATGTTGAAGAAATAACAAATTGAAGTGAGTTTGCGTACCACTACTTCTCGTTTTGCATTGTCCGTAGCTACGGGTCTCTGAGCTTGTCCGTTCTGCCAATAATCACGAAATGTCTGTCCAATCTCGGGATCAACAAGATATGACGCCCGGTCCATGTAGTGCACAAATTTTGAGATAGAGCCCCAATCACCCGGAAAGTCATGGTGGTAGCCAAGCATATGGATGACTTCCTGAACGCCAAAAGCCCATGGGGGCAGAATGAGCAACGCTCTGCGGAACTTTTCAACCTCCCCAATCTTTGCGTCTAAGTTTTTGTGTTCGTATAGACTGCCAGTGTCTGGAAATTTTACTGGTTTTCCAAAACTTGGATCATACTCGGGAATAGGAGGGTACTGAAAAGTAAGTTGCCCTGCTGGAACTCTGAAGTGCGTAAATTTCAATATGGCGCGCTCAGATGTCATCTATATATCAATCAGAATAATAAACTCACATTTAAAATCTCACTCTGCAGTTGATTATCAAATACTCGCGCCGAATAGTGAGCTGTTGTTATGCAAACAGACTGATCATAGAAAGAAAGAAAAAAATATTAAGCTTAAGTCTAAATATTAATGTAAGCAAATGTGTGGCTCGAAAGCCAACTGGTTGGGGGCTGATGAACAATGTTAATATGCACCGATTGTATTTGTGGAAACGAATTTCTGGCCCGGTACACTACTGGCTGGCTGCCGTTAAGCAATTGCAAAAAATACAACGATGCCAATTGTGGCAAAAAAAATCAAGGCCGGGAACACTACTGACCGACAACTGATAAACATTGGAGAAAACGACGAACCGAGTTGGCGTAACAAAATTTGTGGGCTGGTAGACTGCTGGCTGATGGCCAATAAACAATGTTAATATGCACCGATTGTATTTGTGGAAACGAATTTCTGGCCCGGTACACTACTGGCTGGCTGCCTTTAAGCAATTGCAAAGCACAACGATTCGATTCGATGTTACATGAAAAGAAGCATTATATACTCGCCAGCATGCAAACAATTTTTTATCGGAATATTTTTAAATACACTCACCCCACACATGTTTCCTATCTCCTGCCAGTCAATCGTGGACGTTCCATGTTCTAATGTCCAAGAGTGTAGGGCGATGAACAACTTGGCACCTTCAATTTCTCCCAGTGTAGCAATTCGAACTAATTCGTAGTCCATTTTGAGTTTTTTTCCGTAAAATTCCAGTCGCTTCGAGAGATTACAAGAAAAACTGTTGTTCCACTGGTACGCAAATACTGACTGAAGGGTCCTTGAGTGTACTCTACTTTTATACCTCTTCTTCGGTAGCTTTACTTGACATGCAGTTCTATGGGCTGTAGGGTAACGCTTATAGACTGTTTGAAGAAAACTTTCGGTATGACGTCAACCTTTGGCAGAATAATCCTGTCTTTTTATTAAACGATGCTATGTATTTCGATATGAACACTACAATTACACTTATGCGAGGAATCTCACTAACTACAGGGGAAATAGATAATGTAACTAGTTATTCTTTAAGTAATAGCCTCTGAAATATTAATTAGGCTGCAAGCCACGTAAGCATATGGTAAAATTGCTGCAGCAAAGCTACACTGAGGTTTTTTTGATAATTCTAAGAGCACAACATTCACGCTAAATGTATATCAAGTGGGTGGAGAATTTATTCACGTTAATCAAAGAAAATCAGATAAAACTGTATGATTATTAGCACCGTATTCTTCGAAACTGTACTCCAATACAGACATATAAAACATTAGTAAAAGTTACAAAAAATATTATTTTCTCCTTTAACTAACCTAGTTCTTTAAAGCTACATTTACAGATGGTACATCAGAACGGTGGCCCATTTGTGTAAAAATGACAAGTCAGATCACGTGGAAATCACATTATATATGCATACAACTCGTTCTAATACATCTTCTCACCATGTTTAAAGCACGCATACTTGCTCAGAATATCCAAAACGTATGACGCTCGAGAGCACGTAAACTCATCGAGAGTAGTATCAAGGTCATTGTAAGTTGCCGTCATCACATACATCAAGTATTTGAATGCCGCATGATGATACCCTCCAGGACTAATGCTTTTCAAACGAATGGTTCCTGATTTCACAAGCCAGCAGATTGTGCGTAGAGCACCCTTAAATGTTCTGTCCGATGACGAGTGATAAATGACCGCATAACAGCGCTGAACTGAGTTTTGCATCTGGTAAACGTGAGAATCCATTGCAGGTGCCAAGTAATAGCGAAGATGTCTTAATCGCGGAATACCATACTTGAGCATGTCGTGCCTTGCATCTTGAGAATTAAGTCCATGGATCTACCGATACAAGATATAATATATTGGTACACTGCAGAAGTACGTGTAAATTGTAACATCATTCAGTGAAAAACTTACCCCTATGTCGGCCAAGTAATTTGTCCACCATTCAACAGAGGTTGTTTCAAGATAAAAGCCGTCCCGAACGGCAGACATGTAAAGCTTTATCATTTCAAAGTCAGACATTATTTGTCTGGATGGCAAACCATTCCTTTCAACAATATAAAAAGGTATTTTGCTTTAAGAACGAGTGAAATCACAGTATTTGATTGCAAAAGTTTACTTACTCTTTAAGAAGCCTGCGACGGTAATAAGCAATGTCATCTATTTTTGCAACTTGCTCGTCTGGCTTGATGTCACACACGATACGCCTCGTAGTTCCCTTGAACATGTCAATCAGTTTCTCCTGTTTTAAACCAAGAAGTAGTTATCAACCTCAAAAAATAACTGATTAGAATACCTATAATATCTTCTTATGCATATACTCACCATTTCCCAACAAATGTCCCACCAGGTTTTGAAATCTTCTTCCCCTCGTTGGTACTCTTCATACTTAACAAGTACTTGCCGTGGCAGCAACTTAACTGCATCTAGGTATCTTTCGTAATAGACATCCAGGTCTTCTTCAAGTCCGACGGGCTTTTCATGGTAACCAAGGAAATGTTGAACTTGTGAAGTATGCATCGCCCAGGGTTCCACAGTTAGCATACACTTTCTTATACTTTCCACTTGAAAATCCAGCAAGTCCGCACCAAATATTTCATAAAGAAAGTCAGGATCCATTATTGGTACATACGGTAAATCAGGTACATAGTCTGACAGTGGAGTAAGTGGATACGGCCACCAGAACTCGGTAGCTTGCCGCAGCTTACGGAATCGCTTCTCAATCCAGTAGGGTGTAGTTGGTATCTGTACAAGGTTTTAATGATAAAATATTTTTCACAAATTCCATACGAGAAATAGGGAAACACAAAAGATTGCAACAAGTTTTGACTTTGTTGCCAACAATTTTAGTAGAAAATGCCCACCAGAAAGCAGTTCTTAGGCTAAGAGACAGGATCATGCATATGTCTTTGCAGAGAGATTGTAGAGATGTACTTACGCGAGTTCGCCTCGTAATCCAGCTCCAATTCCGCTTTCCATCGCCGTTCAACAAGTCCCACGTGTGTACAGCACACAATACTTTAGCGTTGTTTAGGTCGTTCAATGTGATAGTCGGAGTCTCCTTCAATATTCTATATTCCTGCAACATATTGTTGTTCCCGTCGTTATTTGTCATCAAGTTTTTACTTTCTAGTCGTGGCCGTTTTGCTGGTGGTTCTACAAAGGCACTGTCCCACTCAGCCTTCCGCTTTAACCCATACGGTGTGTCGTACACAACTCTTCTCTTTGCTGAACTTTGCTCCTCCGCTTCACAAGATTTTCGTTCCCCACACATATCGTAGCAACAATTTTACTGCTCTTATTGTTGACTGCCCGGCTGCATAAGGGTCCCTCACGTGGCCATAAGCTGGCTGAACCGTCCTCATTAGAACCTTACCAGAGACTAAAACATTTTACACTGTCCCTGGAGTCCCTAAATTACCCCCTAAATTAACCTATTCGCAAACAGAAGTTATCCCATAACACCACCGGGATACCGCTCATTTTGACCTAGGAATATAATGATTTTTCAATAATTCGGAATTGTCGTAGGAAAACTGACATGGACCGGGGAAGGTAGATAATGGTGCGCGGTATGGCTCAACCTGGACGCAAAGGCTATGGTTACGGTAACGATTCGGGATGCAATCCTTGGCTTCGATTGAAAAATTTGTCTCATGGGTTAATTGTTTCATTCCATTGCTGCGTGGCCACAACTTTTTTTCATTACTGTGTTTATTCAACTACGAAACGTTTCCGTACAATAGAAATTTTAGATTCTTACATGTATGCTGGTGGGTATACAAGACTGATATTTAACAAACAAGTGTAATCAACAAATTCATATATTAAGAGCAACATTTACTATAACAACAATAGCTTGTCATCTGAACATCCTTTACAATTCATGTAGGAACTCATATTCTAAAACGCTGCCAATGGACCGCAAATATAAGGCTTTACACAAAAACATCACTTTACTGCAAATATTGCTCCATTCCAACATCCGTAGGGTTCACTCTTCCTCGTGTAACTTAGGACAATTCCAGGGCATTGCATAAGTTCTTAATGCCCTTAAATCCCCACCAGTCAAACAATTTTGCACCTTCAAGAACGTGGCAACGTATAAAGTAGAGAACGCTGAAATGAGCGTGAAAAAAGCTTTCAGGTTCGACGTTGCTGAATAGTTCATAGACAAACACTCTAATCCACTCATTCAAGGACCGCAGCTTCGTATCCAAAATATCGTTGCGCACAAACACGGCAACTATGTCTGAAAGCGTTGAATTCAAACTGCATACTTTCAATGGTCTTCCGTTGCTATCGATTAAACGAGACAGAACACCATAGAAAATGGCAACCAAGGAGAAATGGTCACTTAAGGTGTAATCGCTTCGAAACTGCAGGCTGCTTGCCTTCTTTCCCAGAGGACTGCAACGATCAAAGTTATAGGCTGCCAGGGCAATAAAACCAAGGCGCATATCTTCTCCGCCATAGCACTTGGCAATCTGTAACATTTTCATAGCATTATTATAGAATGGATGCGGATCCGAAATCCCATTTTACTAAAAGTACCATTAATTCCTGGGTAAGTTTCTTCCACTCGTATCCTGTCATTTTGGAAAACTCGACTGTGCTATTTTTGTCCCAGGCGAGAATTTTCTGTACATCATCAACAAAGCCCTCGTATTGCTAAAAAATTCAGAGAACATGTTTTGTCATTTCTAGCACTTAATCTTGCAGCAAGATGTTATGGTACATTATGGCAACATTACCCATATAAGCTGGCCTTGATTCCGTCTATCGTAGACCAATAATGGCTTGGTAGATTGATAATCCACCGCTTGGAATACTTCAACACCATCATACCCTTTCCGTGCAGCCTATATACATTCAGTAAAAAAAGTCACAACTTATTCATCGAATAACAAATAAAGAAATACATACCTTTAAACTCTGATCATCCACCTCCGTTGTTTTTAATTTCTTTGATGGCTGTGTGGTGGTGGTGTCGATGTTGTCTTTGCTTAAACTGGTGGTCTGCGAGACTGCTGCTGCATCCGTGGTTATATCGAAAAAGGATTCTCGAAACTTTTTTAATCCACCGTAGGTTGTAAACCCATATAGTTTCTTATTTTGTCGGTAGAGCTTCTTCATGTGGTCAACATTCGCATTTTGTATCTAACAATTACGGAACGAGAATAATCTTTACACTCTTAAGAGACACGATTCGAGGCATATAAAAAACTCTTACGCAAGCATAATCAACCACATCTTGCCAGCTAGTTGGCTGGCCTCCCAATAAAAATTGCACCATCCCGATCGACATGTAGAATCGTTCTTCTTGCACAGGAGTTAGATGAACGTCTTCCAAGGTTTCTTTTCCCATTGCCGTTGAAATCCTACTAACACACGAATCGATAGGTATCACACAATTAGTATCAACTAAGCCATACTTTATACCCAGAACTGGTACAAACAACACAACCCGAAAAGACAATACCTAATGTTTTTATTAAAAAGATTGTACCTCTCACCTCAGTGAAGCTTGGAGATACTAGGAAACAAGAATGACAACAAAAAACGACAGCAAACGAGCAACTTAATTTGGTGCAGTATTTTGTTAAAACAAATTGTCAGATAAATGAGAAGACACGACTCGACAGGTTTAAACTTGTTCTGAACTGGAAAGTTGGCCAACCGTCAAATATTCTACGTCTTAGCCCTGCCACTGCTGAATGCCAAATGAAACAAAGAACTGGCGCTGATGCTGCCTAGCGACCGACTGCGTAAATCTGACCCTACACTGCTTATCCTTCACATGTTACTTTAATCACCCTATACTGCTGCATTGTGAGCTATCCTTGTCGTGTTAAAGTATAGACAATCAATCTATAGACGTACTGCATATTCACGAAAATCGGCTGCTATAGCCACGTAAAATGTTAAATGACGAGTTGGAACATCATGCAGGCGTGCACGTGCTAGTGTACTGTGAGCTAATAGCTTAGAGGCATGCGCGCTTGCTTGCATGCTTCACTTGCGTTGTAGCCTATACCCGAAATATATATGGGCATCACTTCATGTATAACAAAATATTCTTAAGTAGAGATAAATCAGCTTTAAACTTTACATATTTTATTCATTCTTATAGTCGAAAAATATTTATATATATGATAAAAAGCATAAAATTGTCGTCGACAACCGATATCGAGTTTCGTAAGAAATGCATTTCTCCTTAAGATTGTTTTGCGTCAACAGAAGTTTTCGGTTTCACATTCAAAATCTTACACAATTCCAAATACATTTCCATTGAAATCCTGTAACTATACTTAAGCGCTGAGAAGGCCTCCCACAATCCTTTTCGGGTAGCCATTTGTCTAATCTCGTTTTCAACGGTTTCCAAGGTCAAGTTATTGTCCATAATCGTCCGTTTCTGCCACAACAAAAACGTTTATTAACTCTACTATATATAATGAATCAAAAACGCCGCAAACTGTTCTTTTTACCACATGTTCCCAAATAATGCTTGCGTACTCATCAAGAGTAATGTTCGTGTGGTCTAAGGCATACGTAAACGCAGCCCCCTGAATGGTAACTTTCAGCAATGAATGGTCAACTCTGGTTCTGGTGTGAGGCAAACTGCTCAACATTTTGTCCAATCTCAGCAATTTTAGTACATTCTGTACCTCGCTTTTCAATGGTTCAATGGTACGTTCTGGCTCATCCAAACAGTTGTCCTTGTTATCTACAGGTTAAAAATGCTTTCCTTGGTTAGATTCATTCTCATTCACAAATTAAAGATTCTTCTGCAAAGAACATTCATATTCACACAGTAAGCTATGTTCCCACCTGCACAGGGACTTTCATCTACGTTGTTTCGTACCACCCCCACTTCTGCTGCCATGTTTACGCTCTGTTGACCTACGGGACTACTCGAGCCAGCTGGACACTCTGAATTTGCAACAGGACGACTCGATATTTCACTAGAACAATCATTTGGAATGCTAGCAGAATGATGACTTCGGATGCCAGCGAATGCTTCTGCAGGCTCCTCCGCAGATTCACTAGTAGCAGCTGCACTGTTGTCTACAAGAATAGAAAAGTTGCGATCACAAGCGGCTTCATTACATATTACAGTCGGCTATTCCAAATTTGAATACCGTCTTCAATTTGTCTACAAGTAACATTGGGGACAGCTAAGTTAACGCCCTCATTCATGCTAGCAATTTCTGCTTCCTCAATGATCAGGGTTGCATCAGCATCACCCTCGCCGTCGCTACCTTCTCCATCTTGACGTAGCTTAAAATCAATGTTACTCTTTAGGTTCTCTTTTGCATGCTCTTCCGTCATTTTTGTTACATCTACGCTTATGCTGGATTGATCATCGCAGGACTCCTCGTCGGTTTCACTTACATCCTCCCCGTCATCGTCGCTCGTATCGGGAAAAAATACGTAGTTGTCAAAGTCCTCCCTTGCAACCGCCCCAGTTGCACTTCCTTTGAGAATCAAGTCAGAAATGCTAGCACTGTCATACACGTTATAAGAGAGTCCATCAAATAGGGAACGGTTATATGAATCATCCGAGGTGAGAATCACAATTATATCGTCAGCTGTCGTTTCGTTTACTTCCTTGACAATCTCTCCGCCATGGCTCTAAAACGAGACATAACATTGTTGTTAATTGCAAATTTGAATTGAGTACAAGAAATGCTATGTGTGCATCCAAGATTTCCCAAAAATCAAATACAAACATGGGAAACCACGATATTGTAATGGTGCCTCCAACATCAAAATATTTCCGACAAAACGTAACAATGTTTGAATACGAGTCTGCTGATTGTCATTAACAATATTGTCGCGCACCCCCACATTACATCGAGTCTTTACCAGCAACAAGTACATCGTATTCAACTGTCCAGCTCACCTTAATTACGCTTTCATGGATTTGGGACTGTGTTTCATCAGTCGC
Organism: Akabosia matsudoensis; assembly: GCA_019593645.1. NCBI lineage: Eukaryota > Metazoa > Arthropoda > Collembola > Entomobryomorpha > Paronellidae > Akabosia > Akabosia matsudoensis. The sequence goes on along the minus strand of VICI01000077.1, from coordinate 52,412 downwards.
ATCCCCAGGTTTCTTCAACACGTGGAATCGAAGGCCACGGAAAACTTCACTTAATACACTTCCGCCCGATGCAAGGGAAGTAGTACCAGTTAAGTTAGACTTCTCCGACTGCAAGGAATCATGGTTATGTTAGCACATTAAATTGTACCTGTTAATTTCTATGGACACAATATTAAACCAAGTTTACCGTGTCTTTTGTAGTAACAGGTTTGGTAGTAGCAAACGTTTCCATACTTTCACTTTTCTGTTGTTTGATGGGCTTGCTCAAGTTGACAACCAATGAGTCGCCACTTTTTCGTTTAAGTTGATGTGCTGATCCAATGGCGCCCTTAATAATTGCAAGTTCATTGTTCTCCGATAGAACAGTTGAATGAGACTTTGTGATGACTGCGTGCCGAATCGTGCGCGTCTTCTGGGAACCACACCGCACTGCTGAATGATGAATAATGCTGCTGATTCCAGTGGCTTTATTGGCTTCTTGGTTATGCGTATGATTGAATGGTCTTATGGTGTCAGCTTCAGTACCGACTGTATTGGACGCCGCCCGTCTCTGCTCTAAAATCTCAGCTTCTGTTGTTATACCAGTCCAGTCAAACCTCCGTGCATGTTTACCTCTGCGACGCTTGTCATTCATTTTTGCAATGATAAGGGGATCCTCGCCCTCAAGGACCCGTCTCGGTCCGTTCCGAAAATTGAAAGCATTAAACCGTTCCGTGACCTCTCTTGGCTTCACAATAACAATTGAAGGTTCTCCATCTGACTCGTCATCGACAGGATCCTCTATTTCTTCTTCTGCCAGCAAACAGTGCCCGTATTCTTGCAAACGAAATTCTTTTATTTTTGCTAACCGTCGGGACAAAATATCCATCTTGCACTCCAAAGGGAACAGATCCTTCCACCCCATTTGCTCACGTTCCTCAATGCCGGTTCCACACAGCTCATTGAGTCTTCTATCAATAACTTTTATCCAATGTGCTTGCAAGTACTCAACCGAAACTCGTTTGTGCTAAAATTATATTACCCAATGACAAAAACTGACCGCAACTGAAATTTCTGGTTTTTTCTTACCCTGTTCTCCTTGAGGTGGTTTCTCAAAGCAAACCATGCCTCCCAGCTTCGAAAATTAATGACTGGTTGCTCAAACCAAAAGTCAATTGCCACTTTGTCGTCATCCGTGTACATGAAAGACTCAATTTTAGTCTTTTGTACAGTAGCATTTGCCTTTTGTTTCTTCGCCTTACGCCTCCTTGCGAACATGACTGCGAAAACACAAGACACTTCCTATTCCAACAACTTTCCGATAAAAGCGGTTAATAAAAATTGTGACCTAACTTATGAGCCACATGTAACGAAACAACAACTTCAAGGGCCACGTATGTTGAAACTAAAATTGTTGAGGCACGGCCAGCACACAAGCACAAAACCGAGTAGCTAATAAAACCAGGAATATTGCTTTTCCAAGTTAGAACAATAGCAATGACACCGTTTAAAGCTTTAACACGATTAAGAGAATATCACCTTAAACTTCGCAACAAATTTTGCGGTAAGTATTCACAAAATCCCAGTTTTAAACTTGAAAGCTCATGAAATTGAAAAAAGAAAAATCAACACCGAACATTCCAAGAATTCACAGACGACTGAGGATTTGAAATACAACACTTTACCAGGTGAAAATCTGAACGCGACTAAACATAAGCCGATGACGGATGAGTCTTTGCATCAGTTTTAATCATTAACCGCGGCGATGCGTGTAGAGCGGACAGCTGATATGTCTAGAGGGGACACCAGACGTGTCTCGAGCGGACACCAGACGAGTGTACAGCGGACCTTATGCTATCACATAATACAATGGAAGGTACGCCTTTTAATGAACTCACAAACATATAATGGCGGTAATTTCGATTCTTTCGTTACCAAACCTAACCAACCAACCTAACCTGCGCGCTCCGCACGCTTAAGCAGATTTTCATGTCCTATCAATCATCAGTGCCTGCAGTTTTACTCTTCACTCATTAGGAAGTGTAATTTCCATTGTATTGTATGACAACAAACCACCCGCTCAAAAGTCGTCCGCTGCAGATATGTGTGGCGTCGGCTGTAGACACGTTAGGTGTACGCTGTAGATATCCTACCAATTAACGCGTTACGTTTCTACCACTTCCCGGGTACTTGGGGGTTCACTAAGGATAATAATAACCGAAGCAGGTTTTGGGCGTGATAAAATGCATGTCATTCCTACCCCCTGTTATATTAATTTAGCATGCGAATTTAATGAAATGTTACTACATAAGATTGTTGGAAAATAAGGAGACGGAATGAGATTTTATGGGTTGTAATTATATCGTCCTCCTTAAGTACCTTTGGTGGTGGGTGGTGGGTGGGTTGTCGTGGTAACTGATTTCTTCCCAGGATATGTGATAAGCAATTTTTGCAATTTTTACAATAATTAATGGCTATGAAAGCTGAAATTTCAGAGGTCAATACGACAAATATTCACAGACCAACATCATTTTCACAAAGCAAAGAGTTAGACATATTGACAAGCGATGCGAATCTACTTTATTTCAAGAATACATGCATTATTTTTAACAAATTGTCACGTGAAATAGAACATTAACATTTTAGTCAAATTTCTTGTTGTAAGAAAATGGTCGACAATACTTCTAGATTTCCAGGCAGACAAGACGAAAGTATTCTGATATGAGCTCAGTACGAACTTTGTCAAAGTCAAAATAACACGTGTTGAACATCATTTCGTCGCCCTTGTACAAACAGTGCACAAAATGTCGAAACCAAGAAAACTTGTCATGGTTAATAGCGGACAAAACGTTAATTGAAATCAACTGCTCAATTAGAGACAGAATATGGCGACCGGTCACATCCGTTATACTATGAAATATAGTCATACATGAGTAGCGGTCCACAGTTTTAAGTTCAAAGTTCCCAGAGCCAGTAACATTAATTAGGTCAATATTAGGCAGCGCATGTGAAAATAGATCCGACTTCAACTTTTCTCCATCTTTGTCCGTCGTTATCTACAGAAAAAGTTTAAATTATTTTAGTTATGTAATTGGTGACATTCATTTAAGCATATCTCAGATCACATACCCCAGCATTTGACACCAGCACCTTCAACTCATTGGGGGACAGCTCACAAAGTTTCTGATCATGCCATTTTGCGTAGCGAAAAATCACACGCCATTCTTCAATATTGAATCGTCGTCCTGCATGCTGTGAACCAAACCCAGTCATTATTCGAGAAGCCTTTTCAGGGATGCACTTTTGTCGCTTGTAAAACACTTCAACGCCTACAGTAGAAACGTTCCTGATTTCGGCTAGAGGTAAACATTCGGTGTTCAATTGAATCGTTTCATCAGCAACACGTACCACTTGAGATTCACGGGTATTCTCACTTGACGAAGCTTTGACGATACCAGCACCCTCATCCTCATGCACATTGCCATCGGAAGCTGACGCTGATTTTGCTTGTAGATTAGGTGTCGCAACTATGCCACAATTGATTTCTTCATTCATTGCCACTACAAAGGCTGAGGATTGCAGAGATTTAACGATTCCAGGTTGCCCATCTGACAAAGCGATATCTTCGATATGCGACAAGTTTGTATCTTCTAGATGGATCGGATTCGACGGGGTTGCGTGTACTTGCTCCACATTTGCTGCTACCTAAAGGCAAAATTTTCATTCAGTTTACTTTTCATACAATGCTTTACTGCTTTCGTTCAGTTTTTGTTGGGCTTATATTTGCCCTTAACTTACAGCTTTTCGCCTTGAACTCATACTAGCCTGACGCAATCTAGCCAGATTTCTTCCTTTAATACCAACAAACATTCTTCCTCCTCTCTTCTATAAATTGAGATCATTGTACATACTGAGCAATAGGAATGTTATTCAACTTTGAATAGTAACTTACAGCAGTGATGCTTGTGGCCGAATTCTTGCGTTTTTTTGTTTTACATGCGCGTTTTTCCACATGTCCACTGCCTACAATCGTGTCACACCAATTGCTATTGTCATGCATTTCGCTCACTGCAGTCGACGGACCAGCTTGCATATGTTCTAATGCTGTCCTTCCTCCACAAAAGGGAGAGCCAAACTTTGATTTTAAAACGTTCTGAAAGAATCATAACATAAGAAAATTTTTTACGTAACGGCACATATGCAGACGACAGTGTCAGCGGTGTGTAAAATTATTACCATGTCTCGTTCAATAATATCCGCATCTGGAACGTTTTTTCCATTTGACAAGGAGAGTGATTGCTCCTGCTCACTTCTACTCATGACAGAATCCACGTATTGTTGTACGAGTTGTTGGAAATCGTAGGTTGAACACCGTCGAATACCTCCGAGATATGCATGAAATGGGGAACTAAGTAATGTCGTCAGTGAGACGTGTCGACCAGTGATTTCGATATCGGCCAATATGAATCGTTGATCAGAAATTTTGTCTTCCATTGGGAAAGGACTAGAGGCTTGTTTGCAAGTTGACTTGCATGGGTGCAAGACTTCACAAGAAGTCAACGAGCATTCCAAAAATTGCGTCACAATTACTTAACACAACTCACAGCTTCGTTTCAACAATTTTTGATCGATGACCTGCTCCTCACTGTCAACAACAAACTCGTACAATACTCCTACGTATCATCAAAGTATTGTATTCTTCAACACAATCAAACACAGACTACAACTTACTTCTTTGCTTCGACAAAGATTATTGGCAAATGTCTCACAGTCATCTGAACCTTAACAGCTTTTGTATCCAACACACAGGAAGACGGTGCTATTTTGTCTAAGCACTTTATCACTACAAACTAAATAAGAAACATCTTGTTGGGATTTTCATTGCATTGAGGAACTTTACTCAAAATCACATGCATATTAACTACCGACTGCAATGCAAACATACTCTGCACAACTCCAGCAGCAAGTAATGAATGAGCTAGGTGGCTTCGACTTCTCGCGAACTATATACAACGACACTTCTGACGAACACAGATTGTTTGTTTCAGTTTATCAACAACTTGTTCTAAGTTTAAGCGAATTTGTCACTGTGGAAGATGAAATAAAATTTTCCCGTCCTTAACATTCCTATCACAACTCACGACTGAATTACCAGGGAGCAGGGCCAGAGATCTTTATATGGATTGGGAATTATGTGTACTTTAATATGATTCACACTCAAGCTGGACTTTCGGGTTTCAGCGTTGCAGTAACGAAGAATATTTTCCACAATCTAAAGTAAAAAATCACACCTGCATATCACAAAAATATTTTTAATAACCAGTTTAACTCACCAGATGATTAATTCCAACCGTAGTACCAGCGTCGTTCCCATCAGAACACTAAAATAGTTGTCAAATAAGCAGAAATATAGAAATTAAAATACTGTCCTATTACACGTATGCCAGCATTTCACGACTTATTTTTAGCACATACGTATTCGTAATCAGGTGATATGGCCCTTGTCACAGCGTCAGACACACTACAATTTGTGTTCACGACATCCAACTCTAGTGAGCGATTGTCTGAAACCAAGTCAGCGATTTGTTGAGCGTGATTTTCCATTTTTTTAAACTTTATAATGGTCGGGAGCTGAAAATCAGTAGAAAAGTACACAATTGCGGTGTAATGGTTACATTCCGGATGACGCAATTTGAAGACGAATAATTCTTACAATACTTAGATGACTTGGTGCCAATATTTATAGCAATATCACTGAAAACTGAAACTTTCAAGTAACGACTTGGACACTTTCACAACTATCGACCCGATGCATAGACACACAGAAAGAGGTATGGACTAAAATATTCACTTCCAACTGCTACAGCGTCTAGGTGCAGACTGCCTGACGAGACAATAAGTGTGAAGAGTCCTTTTCTAACTTACTTCCGTGGAGCCATACCGTTCTTTGTTCCCTTAGCTTCACAAGCAATCTGATATGCTATGCCAGCCAGTGAATCGGCACAAATAGCTTTTTGCTTTGCAAAGTGAACGGATAGACAGGTCTTGAAACATGGCTCCAGAAAAGGCATCCTGTTCCGTTGGCGGATACGCCCAATCTATGCAACTCGGTGTAAAGTTTACTAATAAGGGAAGCTCAAACCAATTAAGGGTTTTTTACTTAGTGGGGATAGTCATTCTATGGAAACTTCGTTTAGCAGCCCAAAGGATCCTTGTTAAAGGTGTTTCTTTTGCTATGCAATTGCCCGTAACCGCAAAGTTGACGTAAACATATAGGTTCATTATAGTGCCAAATATTGTTGCACAAAGCTATGCAGGAGGAGGGTCGCTTTAGTCAAAACAAAGAAAGTACACATTATCTAGAGCTGAAAATAATCAGTTGTCAAATTTTATTTCATACTTGGGACATTTTGAACCATTTCAAATAACATTTTACGTACAATTACAAAAACAAACATATACTGCTGCAAATTACTGGTAGCAGCACGATTCAACTTTTCTTCATTCAAGCTGGTCTTTTGCATCGTCGACTTGCACATTACGCTGCAAAGACATTAATACCTCTGAAGTTTGGAAGCGGTGTCCCTCAAGATCATTTCACGCTGTTGTGCTGGAACTTGTAAAGCGTCTATTTGTATTCAGAAAAGGAGTAAAATTGGGTTTGAGCGTTTAAATATTACATGTGAATTGTATTAGCAAGAAGGGTCCACTAATGATATACATACCCAATAAGTTCACGATGAGCTGGTGTCCGTCAAAGCCATTAATGAAATCGTAAAGTTGCAACTCGCACTCTCGAGTAATCTCCTCCACGTCACTTGATGCGAGCAAATTTGTAACCTTTGCCTGAAACTTTTCTCGGGCCTCAGAATTCTTCAGTTCCAACTCAAATTGTCGAATTTGTTGATGGTGTTGCTTCATTTCACGCTCAAGCTGCATTGCTCTCTCGTGCTCTAGCTTGATTTGGATCTCCTTTTCCTGAATTAACATCTTCACCTTTTGAATATCCTCCAACACAACTGATGTCGGCCGATGAAAAGGCCCTATTGGGTCACCTTGATGGTCCATAACACCTCCTAGCACCCTTAAAAAACATAAAAAGGCAATTTTCGTCACATTACGAGCGTATCAGTTTGGGAAATTACTTCAAACAAGTACCCTAATGCTTACCGTGTACTAAAAAATAAGAAACGAAACAACTGCAGCGTTTGGTTCAGCTAAATTGATTTCACCTCGCTCACAGAACGCACTACAGCCTAACCGTCAATTAAGTGCTCCCAGTTTAGTTGCAGGAAAGGTTGTCCTGAGTGTTGTTCATGTCTTTATGCGACCATGGAGGATTATAGTGAACCAGTTGATACTCACTGTCTACTAAGCGACAACAAACGAAGACAACATTAGTATTCGCTGCAGCAATGTTTGATTTTGTACCAGCAGGACCACAGTGCAACGCTTACCGTGTAAACGATAAAATAGAAAGACAAGTACCAGAGTTGTGGTAGCAATATTTTTTTGCACACCACTAAAGGAAAATCGTTCACCACTACACAATTGTTACTAAAGACACTTGTTATAGCATCCCCGTCGCCAATGTCAACTTTGGTTCACTCAATTCTCAACTGGGATAGACGCGATCTTTGAACATCCTTGTCCTTCCTGTTACAACTCACGACTGAATGACCAAGAGGCACGCGTAGAGCTTTATATCAGAAGACTTCAGTCTAGCGGAAGCGTGGACATTCCCACACATACTTATAATAAACAGTTGATTGAACTCGTCATGCATCGCCAACTAGCACAAGGAGTATTTTGGTGTGCTGACTAATGGATCGCATTACTAACATTTGTGCTAATCCAACTCGTCAAAGAGGTAGTGTATCTGCATAATAGATTGTTTTTTAGTTCAAACATCCCGCATATATTGTAATAAAGCAATGGCCCATGCTTTCAAGGTATGAGTTATGAACAACGCGTAATACACACATACTGTATATCTACAACGTGCAGCCGCTACGGCCCTGCATAATTTACAATGCTGGGTACAACTCAAAAGACACTATGACTTGGATACGCTATTTATTTCTGCGAAGCTTACTCCCCCATTGTTTGAGAATATAAAAAACATTCCGGCCCCTGCACTGTGTAACCATGGGTATGCCCAACGACGGCTCATGGTATACCGTGTGACAACTGAAACTGTCACCTGTTGACACAATAGTTGGTTGGTTGGTTGGTTGGTTGGGTTGGTCAGAATAAGGCAATGGTCGCAAAACGTCGAAAATTGACGCTGAATACCAACCTAACCACCCAACCTAACCTAAATAAGCTAACAGAATCGCTGTGAGTCGTGAGGTGGGAAAAATTGTCGACGGTGATGTCGCTGTGCGACCATAGCGCAAATGCAACTGAAAACTTCGATGATTTCAATTTTGTTTCTGATTTATTGCCAAATATTTAAGTACCTCCTTGACACAACATCACTATGAATGAATCGGAAAATGTTGTTTAAAACAGCGTGTTGTAATTAATTGCTTGAAGAATATTATAATCTAGGTTTACAGTCAGATAGATTGATAAAGGTGATACAAAAAATTCATGGCAACTGTAAAGTAATCAAATTAAATACATGTTCACAAAAATAACATACATATTAGTAAGCAGGACCAAATGTTTGTTAATCTTGTTGCTCTTCTATTTCGTGTTCTACATCTTCTTCTTCTTCTTCTTCTTCTTCTTCTTCTTCTTCTTCTTCTTCTTCTTCTTCGTCGACCATGTTTGCGAACACTGACATTAAGGCCTCGCCAAGTTCAGCATCATTGCCGGAAGGTTCGCGCTCTTCAGCTGTAAACTCCAAAGTATCTAATAGTTTACACAAAACAAGCAAACAAATGACAATTGGTATCAATCATATGGACAATATTTATGCTAGTATTATAGATGACACTTTATTCTGTATGCACGTACCCATTAATTTCTTCATGAATTGGTCAGCATCGAAATCTTTGGTAAAGCCATAAAGTTTCAGTTGTTTCAAGTCAGCTTCTAACGCTCTCGTTTCGCGTTTAGATTCCGCAATGTCACGTTTCAGTTGCTTAGCCTTCACCAACACCCACTGTTTTTGCTCATTAAAGAGCTTTTTCATATTCTTGAATTGCAACTTGTAGTCATCTATTGATGCCGGGGGGTTTCTGGATGAAGACGCGGCGCCTTGTGGGTCCATATCAATCAAGCTGCCCTGAGAATACATGATAAATAGAAGGATTATTAAATACATGGATCCAACTAAAAGGTGTTCTTTAAAGATGTTTGCAGCTTACTGTGTACTATAAGACAAGAACAGAAAGCTAATTTAAAATTTGTTTCAACTATATTTGTGCTAATTTTCAAACAAAACAGTCTCACGCAAAGATGCTACACAACCGACAAAACCAGGACTCAAATCAGTTCTACCAAATTTTTTATTGCACAACCGTCTACGTAAAGACACGTGGTAACTTATTCAGAAAAAATAAAGCATGCACACTAGTTTTAAAACACTTAAACAACTTACCGAAGAGAGAAAACAAGTCCAAGGTTTGTTTCAGCTAAATTTGGTTGTAGACCACTACACCGAACCGCTCCAACACAACTGTTACAGAAATGAACATAAGTTAGTTACAACAAAATTTATATATTCACAAGCAAGTGTTCACTAGTTCTTCTTACATATTTGTCAGTACACTTTGACACAAGCTGTTGCTTTAATGCTTTCTCTATGCAATCGAACGTAAACGCGACAAAAGTTTTAGCAGTTTGTTGCCAATTTGTTATGCAAAATTTGTCACTTTGAAACGTGGAATCCTCAAATCTAGCGTCTTTCTCCTTCCGCATCTAACTCAAGACTGAATAATCATGGAGCGGTGCCAAAGATATGCATCATGATTTAAGGATATACGAACTTAAAATGATCAGCTAACATATCCCATGCATGTCTGAGTACATATCTTCAGTTGTTTATTTTATTTCTTTATCCTATTCAATGCCAAGGGGCACATGAAGTTATTTGCTTGGAGCTATTACAACACGTGACAACAATTTTCTCCTCGACATAAGGAACAAGTCAATCTTGAAACTGCGTTTCCATGAGCACATGTCGATGCCCACCATTTACTAAACGACGAGACCATGTATATATCAAATTTATTTCGGAAATTTCGAACTGGAAGACATGTATGTTAAAATCTCGTAATTATTGTACATCTAGGGGAAAGTGCTTTAGGCAATTACAATGAAGGTATTTTAACTTGCGTTTCATATGGAAGGGGAGTGAAATGCTCGGAAATTATAGTGAAGGCAATTATAAAATTGTGAATAATAGATTGATTCACGTGTAAAACTGAAAGGCGGGGAATAGTTTGGCAACAGTAACGAGAGCCATTGTAACGAAGGCAATTAAATCGAAATTTTACCGTCTTTGGGTATGCAATGCTATGTTTAACTCATGCAGGACTTAATTCAGACGCAAATGTTCCATCACTACCATCCCCCAAATGTCATTATTCCCGTGATTCCTACTAAAGTTTTCCTACCGATTACTCGCAGCTATAATCCCAGTCAGGAGCACGCGCTTCAATTCCCCTAAATATAAAACGCCTGCAGAAATTTAAAAACCCAATTTCAAATTCTCTGTTGCATGTAGTGTACCATTCAAAGACAACATGTTTCGCATATATTTCAGGCATTTATTTCAAGAACAATTGTTTGATACTACAGTAAAACATAATTTAAGACAAGAACAATGCAAGCAAATATCTTAGCATGAACTTCATGCATCATCCAGTTTTCCTTGAAGAGTTGTGCACGGAATCCAGTCCCCAGGCTCTTCTACGTATAAGCAGAAACTACTTCTATAAAAGACAATTTTAGTACTAAGCCGTTTTTTATTTTTAATTCAGCAAAACTGTTGGCGTGAAACTGCCATTCCAGCATGCTGTCCTATTCGTGACTAGAATGATTTGGGCGAGACATACAAATTAATGCATCTTCATCAAATTCCCGGATACAGCGCTATATGTGGACTGGCGGGAGCTGAAAACTTTGTTCATGACTGTGCGGGCTATATAGTGGTGGAGGGAGTGATGGAGGAAATGGAGGGCGGAGAGGAGGTTGATGGTGAAGCGTGCAGAAGCACACGAGTTCCCGCCTAACCGTAAAGTAGCTATCCCATGATTGTATTTAAGAACTGCTATGCATTGTATGCGCACTGACTACGCATTACGGAGTAAGCGGGCACAAAATATGTTACGTGAATAAAAAGGCCATGCTGACAGAATTTTTTAGATTTTATGCACGAATTTTATTTATGTTCGTTTTGATTAAGAACACTCATTACACTAAGGAGAAAGTTGCTATAATATAAGATATAATAAGATAAGACAAGAGTAATAAGAAGATATTGAAATGAAACGACACTTCTAAGAAAATACTTGTACAACAGCAACAAAGAAAAATCAATACGAAATCTATTATCATCGGTAAAAAGTGTAAAACATATGTTCCCTTTACGTCTCAACTAGTCGGGACAAGTGAAAAGTAACCTAACCAACGCACCCTCGTTTCATTTTGATCCTCCTGGTCTGCGACTTTCACTTTCACTCTGCCTCGTCTTGGGTTTCTTCTGCCAATGCTTCTTGCTTAACAGTTATTCCTTCCGTCATTGAAGACACACTCTTCTCTGAAATAAATAAATAATTGCATTACATTTAAAATCCTCAATTGCAAGCCAAGCTTGATTAATGCTGCTGATGTATACTTGTATTACCATCGGTTTTCATTAATGAAGTGAAGCATTGCAGAGCCGCGACAGTAGCCGCCCCATGTCCCATTTTCATTGCATTGGCCAACTTCAACTTCAACTCGTTAACCTTTGCTCTACCATTTGGTCCAAGTGCTTGCATAATCTCTCTGTCTGCCTGGTAAGTTGATTCGCGCTCCGCTTTCTCCTTTTTTGCCAACCGTTTTTCGTAATTCAACAAGTAAATTTCCTCCTTCATGTTCAAAATTTCCTTTTGCATGCTGTTAACCTTGGCACATCTTTGCTGCATGTGTACGTCTCGATTATTGATGAATTCGTCAAGTTCATCATGTGAAATCTTAGATAGCATATCCTCCATTCTTTTCTTTTGTGCCATTTCATCGAATCCCTTGGGCTGAAGCCTAAGATCCTTTGCTATTGGTGGATTTTTATCGATTCTGATGGCTCGGTGGCTTCTGCATACAGGAACCGATAACAAGACTTGAATTGGAGGGGTGTTGCGTTTGTACACCGTAGTCGAATACTCCTCATTCTTGACAAGAGCATTAAAGTTGTAGGGACAATTTTTCATAGCCTCGTCTGAAAGCACATACAATACAATTGAAAACTTCATCGATACCAGCAGTTTAATTTAAGCTACAAATTCCATACACTCAGCTTGTGAAACAGGATCGTCGTTGGGGCCCTTGCATCCCGGAAACTGGTTTTTGAAGCAAGCAGGTAGAGTTATAGGTAATGCCCACACTGACCATCCACTCTCAATAATCGGTTGGGCTTTTCTGAGAATCCTTTTGTCAATTAACTCCACTTTTGAGTGGTCATGAGCATCTATTGGTAGAAAGTAAATATTTACCAAAAACTTTTTACAAGTTCTTTTTTAAAAGCAAGTTCTTTTTTACAAGTAGACACCATAAAGTATTGTAATGAACATACCAATCAGCTTTACAATCATGGCACATGTAACGTTATTCCACTTTTGATTCATGAAAAGCCGTCCAATCATCTCTTCGAATGAATATCTTGTTTTTTTATCAATTTGCTCAAGTTCTTCCGAGGTGAAAGCATTTTTAATGTAATAATCCTTAACCTGCAGGGTTCATAGTCACATTTTACAATTACAAAGATGCATGTAATCATGTTGAAATTTTTGTTACTTACATCTCTCCAGTAAACAGCACTGCGACTTTGAGCGCTTTTGTGAAAGAAAATAGGCAGCTTATCGAGCTGGTCTAAAAACTCTTCTGTTTTCTTCACAACAGCCTCAAGTGCAACGGAGGGCCTCGAAAGCCATTTCCCGACGGGTTTGTTTTGGTGATAAATCTCTTGCACGATAAAGTTAAAATCCAGCCGCTTCTTGCCATCATAGATTCCTTCATGCGCGATTGAATTGTTGGGAGGTTTGGGATTGGCATGTTCCAAAGCATTTTCGTCAGGTGCATTTTTCACAGATTCCTTGAGTCCATCTCCTGGAGCGGCTCGCTTTCTCCGCCGCACATTTTGCGAATTGGAGCAAGCTTGAACAACCTCCTCTACAAAAAAACAAAGTATTGTAGCTACCTGGCGATATACTTTCTTCAGTTTCAGCTTTCTTACCTGTCGCAGACATGTTAGTCCTGGTGTTGGCGCTCATTTGTCCTCAGCGACTTGCTGCTCAATAACTGTACGATCGCGAACAAATTAATGCACCAATTAGGACACAAATTAGAGCACAAAAATTACCGGTACATGAACGGTATATTTTGCATTTTCCTATTTGGGAATGCTTGAAAAACACCAAATATAAGTACCCCTTTACTTTTTATTTCAAACTTTGACTCGTCGTTCCAGTGTTAGACCGGCAAAATGGGAAGACATCATGTTTGCGTTTGTATTTATAATCGATTTTAGTTTTCTGATTTCATTTATGAACATTTTCATTTATCATTTATTTGTGTTTTATCCTTTTTATGTTAGCTACAACGGGTGCTCTAACTCAAAATACAAGTTGAATTTTTCAAGGAAAAGTATAGGGGTACTTGTTTATGACGTGTTTCAAACAACCCCACAACGGAAAACAACAACACAAGTAAAAAAGGTTAGCGATACTTGTTTATGGGAGTTCCTATCTATGAATTTGCAACACAAAGTAAAAAAAATGACAAGCAATGTGGGAGAAAAATTAAGATAATTTAAGACGACGCCGAACCCGCTGAATAAGACTGATCACAAACCCTTGTTAGTTACTAGTAATTTAAATAACCAAGTTTATACCTTACACGTTTGATTAAACTGCAGCAATATCAGAAAACAGGAGAACGGTCCGTCGTAGCAAATGTTGTCTGTCCTGACCACTTAATTACCAACACCGAAACACCTCAACTAAAACTATCTTTTGCAAGTACCAAGGATTGCTACAATAAAGCACCAAGCGAGAATTGGCAAAGTGTTGTTTTCCAACGCCCCAAAAAACAAAATTCCACACTTTTTCACGACTGCAAATGCGCTGATGCAAGCACAGAAAAACTACGACTGCCCTCACCGGATACTTACGCACGACTGAATGGTTTGGCAGATAAATCCTCTTTGACATGCCCAGCGACGCGTAAAGGATATTCAGGCTTAAACCCAAGCTACTCAAGCAAACAACCTTCCCACATCGTTAACTACACTGAAATCTCGTAATAACATGCAACTTTTCTAACTCTCCGCAAACAACTGTGTTTTATGCTTTCTCCCAATTTCAGCCCCATGTGAAAACACTCTCCCAGCTTTGCAACAGTTCAGCACCTCTGATCTAGGCACACATTTCCAATAGTTCAAGTAAAAATGCAGTGAAAGTATGGTTTTACCTACTGTATGAAAAATAATCTTTGAGAAACTAATCCGTGTATTGTGGTAACAAATATTATTCAAGTACTCATGAAGACATGATGCAAAATTTTACTTTTGATCCCCTCCGTTTATTCAGTAAGTACGGTTTCCTATGACCTTAAGATATATGAAAACTGTCGAGTAATGGACAGCAAAGATTACATTTAAATGCTGAAAAAACCTGTCAGGATACTTTTTTATTTTTCGATGGCATCACTCAATAATTCAACAAAGGTTATGATATTATTTTTTGAAAAGTTGTTTCATTTATTTATTGTATGCCATATTGCCTAACAGTACTTATCATTTTAAACAAAGTAAGGTGGAAAACACTATTTCAATTGCAATACCCAAGTTTATCTTCAAAAATACGGTTGCCTATATCTAACTCCCCACTCTAAGAGTCAATGCGTTTGGTAAACTTTCCCGCCATCCGAATATTTTTATGCAAAATTTGCTTTATTTCATATTCTGGTTTTGACATTAGTGGTGGTAATGGGTAGTTGCGTTTCAGGAGAGGTTCACTCGCTTTCACCGAAAACATAAAATAAACGTGTTTTGCGGATAAAATGCTGCTGGTGTGAAAACGTACCATAAGAATTGACTCTGGTTTTTTATCTAAGTACATAAACAACTGTAACCTAAGGAAATTACTAGTAGAAACTACATGTACAAGTATTTTTTAGTATTTAGATTTAATATACAACAAGTTGGGTAGTTTACAGGCAATCAGATAAAAACCATCCACTCTTGCTACCGTAACACCGTGAGAGTTTAAGATTGCAATTATAAATTCTTACAAATTCTACATTAGTAAGATCTGTGATTTTTGAATATTGTATGTAGTAGTAATATATTAGTACAAGAATATTTAACCGAATCGTTACAAGCAAATTTCATTTACAAATGAGTTGAGCGACGTTTCACAATACATCAAATTTTACGTAACATTATTTTGTACAATCAAATGTGGCACGGCAGTGACATTTGTTGATACTACTTACATTATTATTAATTGTTATGAGTATCATATGGATTAAAGCTTAACACAGGGAAATTCAAACAGAGAATTCAAGCGTAAATGGCCTCGCTTCGCTTCAGATAGGTAAATACCAGAAGATTCTCCCTCAACTGATCAACAACTGAATCAGACATCTGTTAAAAATGAAGCATGCAATAAGTTTTCATTCAAATACATAATTTGGCAACGAGAAAGCATGATGAGTACTTACAGCACATGTCCCGATACGAAGTATCTCCAGCTGTGGCAATTTCATAAAAATAGCAGTTGCCATGTAGTCATCCCAGTGAATTTTTTCAGAGTATTCATCATTACATACAAATGAACGGAGATCTGCAAGTAATAAAATGTAACATGGCGTACTTATATATGGCACTATTTTCATCAAATTTAACAAAACTGTAAGAACAAATATAGCTTACTTTTAAACTTCAATAGTTGCCTAGGCAGGTTTAAATTGTATTTGCCCCGAATTAACTCCAATCCACTTTCATTATGGGATAGACATGCATGAAAGTGGCCCAAAAGTTTCACGTGTTCCAATCTCGGCCAAACATTTGCAACATTCTGAAGAGGACATTGGCCACTAGTGTGGATGTAAGTTTCATGTGATACTTCGATTTCAACCCTCCGCAGATTTGGGAACACTTTTGATAAACGTGTTAACGGTTCACATTCTCCAAAAAACTGCAACTTTAACGTAAGTACTGACGGGGACACCCCTCCTTCCCAAAGTACCTGCTCATTATACAGCCCCATGTGTAATATTTTCAGATTAGGCATCTTTCGGAGAAAGTTGAAGGACTCGACCTGAATTATACCGACATCCAGTTCTGTGAGGCTAGTCAATTCCTCCCCTTTCCAGTGCTCCCAATTGTTGGCGGTGTCCCGAATAAGTCGTATGTTAGAAACTGCTAAATTTGTGAAAACACGATTAAAGCTAGCGAGCCCACTTAGTTCAATAGATTTCAATTTTTCACCAAATGCTTTCACATAATCCTGAAAGGATACGATTTCAGCAGCTCGATTAAAACAAAAGTTTAAGTCGGTGAGTTGAACTCGCTGTTCCAAAAGTACAGAAAAAAAATCTCGCATTCGTTTTTTGCAAGAAACGTTCATGTACGGACAATGCACTTCCTAGAAATCCAGAGAAATATTATTTTAGTCGCTCGGTGCTTTATGTCCATGAAGAAATAGGTGTAATATTTTCGAACCTTCAACGTCGCCCTGTAATTCCGCACAAGTTCTTCGATGGAAGCATCTAAAAAGAGGTCCGTTTCAATGTGACGGTCCCTGGGGAAAGTGTCGCCTTGTCTGATAGTAAGCTTCCTCACTTTTGGTGTATTGTTAGCAGAACGGTAAGTGCCGCCATCTAGGGAACGAGATCTCAATTTTGGGTCCAAAAGAGCCAATTCGGTCATGGATTGGAAGACCTCAAACACGACTAGCCGGAAGTGGTTCATGCTGCTAAACGTTACATCTTGTAGGTGTAGTGCAGTTAGTGAGTTGCTGAACTTCATCTCGAATGATTTTGGTATTTTCTTCGGAACGGTGAACTTCATAAATTGGTTTCGATTTGTTGCGCAAATCAATCTAGCTAATTGCCGGCTGCCGTCCTTCTCGATGCCAAGATCGATATGAGCCCGTTCCTTTATTTGAACCTTAGCAGCTTCACGCCAACTTCTGCATACTGCCCTGGCACTCTTCAAGTCGGCGAAGTCAGTGAACGAAAATATCATCTCCAGCAACTTGTTTAAACAAACCCGAAATGTTTTTATCATATTATGTACTACAGAAAGTAAAAACGCAAATATATTCGTATTACCTCATTAACCGAAAAAACTTTCTCCACGGCATTCATGACGGTGTAACAGACTTGCAGACGTTCCCAAAAATGTGTAGTATAGATCTCGGTTACGACAATAATGGCAGCGAAGTGGAGCGCAAACTGTTCACATCATTGGCATTGGTAATGCCCAATTAATCAAGTTCTTACTAAGAAACTTTGAATGGTTGTCATGTGTATTCATTTGACGTTAATTTTTTCCACGTGCAGAAAAAGTTGTCTCAAACTGAGTAGTAACGTTAACTTTTTTCACCCAAATAATCCACTTGCGCACTAGCTCGTGAAGATAGTCGGAGAAAGTGATTATGAACTATTTCTTTGAATAAGTGCAGAATTTTTGATTAAGGAAAATATGGAAGCACTAGCAACAACACCGGTGATGGTTATTTTTTCCCTTATTTTTCGTTTTGATACCACCCCCCAATACTTTCAAACTACACGGTCTGGGAACAACAGCATGTTTTAACACGTATTTATTCTGATGCGTTTTAACACACTTTGATGTCTGCTTTAATATAACCACTTAAACACACAAGAAAATAAACTTAAAGAAGATATTCACACATAGAAAACAACACAAGATATTCCTACAAGAACCCTTGTTTCAACGAAGGAGCAGGTAACTATCCTTTTCCTGCATGTGCTTTCTCACGCAAACAAGAACAAGCGAAGTAATATTGTGAAAGCAACTGTACTTACGAAAGCTGAATTCTCTTGTGCTGTGACCTTCTTTCTCTCACACTCCTTTTTAGACTGACTGAGGAGCCGGCAAACGCAG
Source organism: Akabosia matsudoensis (assembly GCA_019593645.1). NCBI lineage: Eukaryota > Metazoa > Arthropoda > Collembola > Entomobryomorpha > Paronellidae > Akabosia > Akabosia matsudoensis. Next base: position 34,144 of record VICI01000077.1, on the reverse strand, counting down.
CTTACTTATTCACTGACAAAAGGGGAAAGGCGTGCATGAGAGGATATGCAACGCATTCGCATATAAAGCATGTTATCTGCCAACTCATTTTCTTTGCAGTTTGCGTTGCAGTTGCAACCTGCAATACAGGTTTGTTCACAATGTATGTCGCTTTTGCATTAAACAACTCCACAAAACCTACTCTAATTGAAAGAAAAGAACAGAGGTATGCATTTAAAGAATAACAAAAATGTAAGACAACTGAAGACTTCGGGAAGACAATGTTTGTCACTGTCCCCTTTCTCCAGACTTTAAACAACGCGAATTTTGGATGTTGCTGAAAACGTGTGCCCAGTTTGTTACTACAAACATTAATCTCACATGGGTAATGGCAAACTGACAAGTTCCATTCAAATTAATAACAAAGAAAACCTCACTGTTTGTAAGGACAAGTTTCGCTGACATTGCTTCTTTCCCCAAGTTGAATAGTAGATCAATGTTCAACAAACCACTCCAACAAAATAATAATCAAAAGCAAAAATACTATTTTTAGTCATTTTTAGATTAAAACAAGGAAGCAAATTGTAGCTAGTGGTTGGGTAGGTAGGTACGTAGTTTCTTGTAGTATAGAGTAAGGTATATGGCAAAGAAGAAAAATACGCTTTTACTTTTTGTTCCGTTTATGTATTCCCTTTTATTGGTATTCAAACAAGCAACTTACATATTGACTATATATCCTATTTATTCTCCTTCCCTCCTATACGTACATTTTAATGGTAATACATTCATGTACATGTTACACGTTGAGTTTAATTAGAATTTAAGTTAGAATTTATACGATAAATACAGAAGAATTTAGTTACACAACCTGCCACATTTAAAACTCGTTCAAGTGAAGTCTTTCGTTCCATATTGACCAATATTAGCATAACATTATACAGTTGTAAAGAAACAAGATCTTTTGTGCACAATTGTCTTCCGAACAATTGCTAGGAGAATTTCTGCATAAACTATCCTTGCACGACGTCGTTACCATATTTGTGTACATCTCTCGGAAAGGAATTGATGCCATCGTATTCAGTTGGTTAAGCCTGCAGCTCTGTAATGGAATACAAATGAAAAAAACACAAGGGCGTAAACAAACCGATTGTTTCAAAACACTTTCTTGTGCGAATAAAAATCTCACCCTATACATTTTGGTAGCTACTTGCCGTGGAAGTATCCTCAACTGCAGCGCCATCTAGTGTATGGTAATAACAATAGAATGACACACTACTGTACATTCATTTAGCAACCTCTCGTTTTGACAAGTAGGCCATCTACCGAGATAAATTTGAGTTAATGCGTACATTCACTTTTCCCGTGTTTGGTGAAAGGCAGTAAATATTGAAATATGCGTCGCTTCTATGCGATTTATTGTTTTTTAGTCGTATAAAAATTTCAATTAATATGAGCAACGACCATCTAAGTGCATCATAAACAATTTTATCTCGGCACAAGATTTGCGTATGGATGCATATGCTCACAAACAGATATAAGCAAAATGAGGATTGACATACGTGAACTATCTTCCAGCTTTTCATTACGTAGGATCCTTTTATCGGTATTTCTTGGCCTGCTTGGCGCCATTCCAGCATCCGTACGCAATGCAAGTACGCCCGTGTTCATCCAGTTCAAGTCTCTTACAACTTTTACTGTAAAGAAAAAAATTAACTCACTAGTCAATCTAGTAATAAAGTGTGCGAGTTCTTGAACCCGAGCTTCCCCTGCACTTACAATTAAGGGCGAATAGCCTTCTTGAAATCTCCTCCTTACTTATCTGGACACGCCCGGGACTCTGCTTCTTAAGAATCTTGATAAAACGTCCCAAAATTAAGGTTTCCAGTCGGTTCACATGGCCGATATTGTTTTCGCACATGGATAACAGTTCGTTTTTAATCTTTTTGCGTTTTTTTATCAACTTTTCCACTTCTCTGGCATCCTTCAATTTTTTTTCATAAGCAGGTAGAATTTTAGAATTGGTCGCAATTTCTTGTCGTAATGTCGTGTCTCGTTCCTGAAGTTTTTTAATTCTTCCTTCTAGAAAGTTTATGCGCTTTTTCGCTTCTTCTTCTTGAATTTCCGTGCTGAAAAACTCTTCTATCTGACGCTCCCGAACGCCGTCCATATTGTTGTCGTCCTCATAAAAGCCGTTCATATGGTTCTCTTCTTGCACAACGCATTGTATATCGCCCTCAGACTCATCAACGCCGTTCATATCGTTCTCTTCTTGAACAGCGCAGTCCATTTCGTTTTCATCCTGATCAACGCCGTCCATCTCGCTCTCATTCTGGTCACCGCCATGCATATCGTTATCGTCTTGGTCTTGATCAACGCCGGCAATATCGCTCTCATTCTGACCAACGCCATGCATATCGTTCTCGTCTTGGTCATGATCAGCGCCGTCAATATCGCTCTCATTCTGGTCACCGCCGTTCATATCGTTCTCGTCTTGGTCTTGAGCAACGCCGTCAATATCACTCTCATCCAGCACAACGCCGTCCAAATCGTTCTCTTCAATATTGTTGCTGCTTCCTTGCCTGTCTTGTTCACCATGCAGTGGCCCACCGCTGAGGAAAGCTACCAGGTTATTTCTTAATTTTTCACCTGAAAAGTAGGAACGAAATTGTACCAAAGCTGTTTTTGCGTAATTTTACTTAAAATTCATTCATGAAATGTCCATTTACGTGTCTTGTCATCGTCCTGCTTATCGGATCCGTTAATTGAATTCGGGTATTTCCTATAAAGGCTTTCAGGGAAACTTAAGCGCTGAGACCACATTCTCGGGTTTTTAACTAGTCTTTTACGTGCCTCTGCCACAACATAGTTGCTCAATTTGTTGGATTGATTCAGTGCCTCTGTGAAAGCGTGAAAATATATTACAAAATTGCCGTTGCCTGCATACAGTTTTATATATAGAAACCGACCTGCGAATTTAAAAAAGATGGCACACACTACACTCTCGAATCGCCTATTTCTGAAAATCCTTCCTATGGTTCGGTCTGTGGCTGTGAAGCACTCTCTACTTATTATCTTGTACAATTGTGGTTTTTCCAAGGTCAACAGTTTTTGTTTCCCTGTGTCCTCGCAATATTTGATAAACCATATCATGACGCCGTCTGAGAATAATTTTGGTACGTCCTTACGTAATTGAAAATAGTGCTCCGCAATCTAGTTCGCATAAATTTGCAGTTGGATTAAAAAAGGATAACTTGTTCGGTACTTGTGTATGGCCTTGAGATGCCTTTCAAGCATAAGTAGTCAAATATTTGTAAAAAACTTGCCCTGGAAAAGCGTATTCCGCTCATTTTCGCTTCCTTCTTAGCTTTGGCATATTCAATTCCCTAATAGGGTATGAAAAATTAATTCAATATTCAACCCTTTTCCAATTCGAACGACATTATTCCTAAACAAATATGGTTTCATGACTATTATAAAATTAAGCCGAACAAGGATAATTTTCTTTGGATCTTTTACCTTACGTTCCTCAACACTTGAGAAGGTTAATATTTTTTTCCAATTGGAGACCTCGATGTCTTGAATCCAATTCGCAATGGCATAAATCATTTGCTCTTCGACAACACCATTTCCAAGAATTTTGCCATTTGTTTCAATGATTTCTTGAGCAAGCCAACGAATGTTCAACGGACCATCATTATTAGGACGGGGAAAAGCGTCCAAGCCATAGTCAGGGGTTCTGAATCGACTTTTTAACCTGCAAGCCCGCAGTTCATCCTCGGAATATTTCGAATAGATTTCAGTTACGTTTTCTTGGGCCATTTTAAGCAATCTAATACACTGATCGAAAGCTGCTCAGCAATACATTACGATCTCTAGCGTCAGTTTCAAGACCGTTAAAATATAACACAACCAGGTTGACCGGCACGATGAAGAAAACAGTTTTTTACAACTAAACGGGTTTATTCAAGAAATTTTTTGCACTTTGGTTTCTCTCTTTTCTACTTGTTTTCCTACGTGTGTCGTTAATTTTAAACCGTTTTGATTTCAAAACAAAGTAAAAGCACTTGGAAAGGTAAAAATGTAGAGGAGATTTTATTGTTTTAAACAATCACTTTTACACACCCACAAGATTTGTTACTTTACTGATATAATTTCCCTTCTAATAACAACTATCACCGTTCACCAAAATTACTCGACACAAACACACTCGAAAGAAGACAGAGAATAAGCAGAGTCTTTCTTTATCTTTTCAAGAAGCAACGAGAGAAAAATTTTTATGTTACCTTTCTCCTTGCTCGTTTCATAAAGACTAAAGCATCGCATGAAGTAGTCATGGCTTTGCTTTCATCCTCGTGTTTTGTTGAGCTAAACTGAGTTCCTTTGGAGTTGAGTCACCCCAATTGTGTGGTACTTACATGCGTATTTTCCCGTGAATAATGCAACATTTCTGCGACGCACAACTAGTTTATATTTGCTCATTTGCATTTATTTTCTTGTTTTGAGTGGATTTTTCCTGAAAAATGTATAGATTTACAACAACAAATAAAGAAGCTGAAGTTATTGTAGAAAAACTACACATTCTTTTAGCGAAAAGCCCAGCGAAACCTACTATATAGTTCAAAAATGTTAGCTTCGCAAATTTTTTTTGTTATGACTGGAAAATGAATATTTTTTTCTCCATGAAGAAGTGGATGTGTATGGAATGGAGCTGTCGGGTTTCTTCTCATTCTTGTACCTAGTTTTATTCGGTGGGAGGGATACACATGCGGAGACCAAACCGTATCTTCTTCTTCTCGGTGAAAGCTGGCTGGTGCAGCTAAAGATATGATGAGTTAAAGTTGTTTGGATTGCACGGATCACGATACCCCTCCATTTCTCATTCATTTCCAGCAAAATACTCGTACATTTGTAGATGTTTTTCCATCATATTTGGGGATATGGGAATGTGTGATGTTGTGACAAAAGCATTGCTTAACACGTTCGTGCGAATCTGAAGTTCCCCAAAAACTATTAATTGTGACTATTTATCTTTGCCGTACCCAAATACAATAATCCTTAAGAAACATTACAGATTGAATTTATCAAATACATATGGTTTTAGGTTGAACAACCATTACTGATAATAATTGTGAGCTATTTTTGAAGTAACAATATGCGAATTTAGGCTGCTGAAAGCAAAGTTGAAGACGCTAAAGATGGCACATGAATATTCGCATTACGTAATTGGTATCTAAAAATGGTAATATTTAATGAAAATGTGTGAAGTGAGGATGCATGTGGTAAGGATGTGGATAGAGTCAATATAAAATTTATTCTTGCTACGTTTATCTCATTATCCCTTATTTTATCCCTGTTGACGAGTTCGAGTTGTTGGCAGAAATAAACAGGAACATGATGATCTGACAAGAGATTTTGTTTCAAACATTCGGTCTGTGCTCAATTGTAAATTTGCAAATGTAATTCGTTAATATTTAGTTGTGCATATGGACGCAAAGGAAACCGAAAACCATACGGATATGCATACATCTCTGATTTATTTGTTTAACGACTTGCTTGATTTTCTAGAAAAATGTACATTTCATTCATGAATAAATAAATTTCAACACATTATTAAAATTCCACAGCCGAAACATGCAAATTTCAAGTGGAAATGCGTCAATGTTCTGTAACGGCATAAAATCAATAGACATTGATGTTACTGTTTCAACGACATTCAAATATTATTTGGATAAAGCTAAATGCAATGACAAGTAAAAAATAATACGTGCACATTTAAAATTTCATCTGCTCTTCAACATATTTGGTAAAACAACGGTTTGCTAGTTCATAAAACTTTGCCGTGCTAACAATACTCAGATACTGTTCTTGTCCACAAAAACTCGCCTACTTGTTCAGAAGCTTCCGTCTTTTCGGTGTCCCTTTCTCCGTTGGGCTGTGTCTCTCCGAGTCATCTAGAAAGAAAGAAATTTCGTGCAATCAAGGTGAGCTGGCAGATTGCATGAGCTTTTTACAAACAAGCTCCTTACCATCAGAGTCCTCTGAAAAAATCACAAGGCGGCTGCGTTTTTTCACTTTGCTTGAATTACTTCTTTTCTTGCGATTTTTGCATCTTCGTCTTGTTTCCTCTGTTAATATAGTTTATTTAAAGTTACGCATCCTAGCAAAGAGCTCCTTTCTACAGGTTTATAGAGAAAATTTATTGTGAAAATACATATACATTACCATTACGTTCACTTTCTTTCACAAGCATAAAATCCTTTTGCCGCTGTTCACTTTCTTTCATGGAAGTGTGTGAGTTGGTCGCACCAGTGCTCTCTGTGCTTGCAGTGTCGAGTACAGAACTTTCTCTTGCAAGGGTTGGTTCGATTGAAGATTTCCCAGTTGAAAAACCATCATATGCAGAGTCAGATGTGGTTATCTCCTCAATCTGTGATTCTCCTACTGCTTGTCTGCTTGCTGAGGCGGAAATGTCAACGATGCCTGTTAAAAATATAATAAAAATTAAAGGCAATGCCCATTATGGCAATAAGGGTTGTCAAATCAAACTTACGATTTAGTTTCTTCCATTTAAATAAAACTTCCTCTTCAGTAATCTCATCACCGGCATTTTCTCTGTTCTTCAACTCAGCAGCAATGGCAAGCCATCCAATTGCGAGTTCGTTCGCTTTCTCCAAAGAACCACACGCTTGTAGGAGGTTTTGTTCCACTCTCTCTCGGCGAAGTAACAATCCTGCCTTCGTTCTTGCCTCTCTTAACAAACTCACTTCTTTCTGAATTACTAAATTTGTTTCCTCAAGGTTACTTGTCAAGGATGATTGCGAAGTGCTCAGCGCTTTCACTCTTTTCTCTAAAATCGTGACAGCCTCCTCCGCCTCTTGTGCGTTTGCATATCCAAAATTGCTAGCTGATGAACTCTTAGTACCACCACTCGTCCAGATTGTGGTTGTCTTGTACAATTTGTACAGTTTCTCATTAGATAACCGGGCGGCACCTGTACGATTATAATTAATGGGATGAATGGTTAAATAAATGCCATGATTTTAGTACAAAACATACATGTTGCCTCATCGTCCTCGTTATTTGACCCTTGTATTGCGTTTTCATAATACTTTGTAAGGTTTTCAGGCATGCTAAGACGTTTCGACCACATTAGCCAATTTAAGCTTAATGTCTCCCTGGCGTCGTCAAAAATTTCGCAAGGCAATTCATCCAAAATATTGGCCGCATCTAAATAATTCCGTAAATTAGTTTTGTTCCCCAAAACTTGTAAGCACGTTTCATGAAATTTAGTTTTACCTGCCAACTTTACGAGAATTGCACAAGCGAGACCTCTACTCTTCTGGTCCAAGAAAATTCGTGAGAGTTCTGTCATTACGTCTCGAGATTTTAAACGCATCTTTGTAAGCAGTCGTTCACCTTCTAGTCGTAACCAGTGTTCACGATTTCTTTCAGTGCAGTACAATTGCCACCAAATTTTGACACCTTCACATCTGACGAGAGAAATATGGGCTGGACACTGAAAATAAGTCTTCAAAATCTACAGGGAAAAATAAGTTGGTCAATTTAAACCGAAGCGGATGAGTAAGATAAGTATGACTAAAGCCAATGAATCACTCACGTTGTACCATCTGAGCTTATCATCTTCATGGAAAAAATAATTCCAGTGTTTTGCATGAGATTTTTCCTCAGCAACTTTCGCAAACACAGCCCAAATATTCTGCTCCACTACAACACCATTGCCAAGCTCCCGATCATCAAGGATTTTTCTGTACTGATTGGCAATCCATTTAATGTTTAAAGGTCCGAGTTCAGTAGGCAGCCCATAGTCAGGCTCAATAAATGGACTTTTCCTTAGAAAAAATTCTGTCACTAACTCCTCGGTCAACACAAGGTTGGGCTCTTCTCGCATGCCACCTTGACGTCCTAGTTTTTTAAAAATTCCCAACTTGCCCTCCAAACTCGCAATATGTCTGCTCCTAGGTGCTGGCATTAACAAGATTTGAAAAACGTTTTCTTGTAAAACATTTCCCTCTGTAACAAGAACATTGCCATTGCCATTTGCTCACCCTTCTTGTCAAATCTGCTTTGTCTTCCGTTCAAGGACTCACTTCGGTTGCTCTCATTTTCGTCAGAATTCTCTTTGTCTTCGTCCTCTTTGGAAGCATGGTCATCATCTAGGAAATGAAAAACAAGTGTCTTTGTGTCTACACATTACTGGGGCATTTCATTTTGCAACAATTATTCGCTTCAAGACTGCATTTTGTGAATAGCAAAATTGTCAGGACATGTCCAACACTGACAGGAGCGTGCATTTCTTCTCAATTAAATGTTAATGCAACCCGAGTACATGTTAGAAAAAAATTTGTTGCTCATGGGTACTTGTATACAGTACTAATAATCTGATGCATGAACTCATTGAAAGAAGCTAGGCGATCAAACAATCTTGGAACAACTATTCGCTACAAGATAGAGTTTCGTGAACGACAAATTTGTCTTGGCATGCTCAACACGGACATGAACCTGCATTGCTCCTCAAAGCTTATGACAAAACCCAAGGTTATCAAGCGCAAAACTAAAATAAAAAACAAGTAACAGGTAACAAAAGTAACAAGTTGTCGTTTTTTTGTTAATTTGAGCGTCACCTTTTGATGTGAGGTAGAATCAAAATGATTCCGAGCATTTTGCTTACTTTATACCGAAACTACCACTATCGAACAACGTTTACTAAGCAGCTTATGGGTATTTTCAAAATTGACGCTTACCGCTTGTGCAGGTAGAACAGGACCCCTCATCTTCTTGGAAGCTTGATTCAGAAGAGTCAGAATCGTACCCACCTTTGAATATTTATTGGAAGAACAACACGATATAAAAAATAAGTAAAAAATACAACACCGTTTTGAGAAACGAACTGAATCAAAAAAATATTTATTGAAATCTGTGGCACTTACTTTTGCTGCTGTAGCTGTCAGAACCTGAGTCCGATTTTTTCGATGAATTGCTTCCAGAATCCGTACCGCTATGTGACGGCTCAGAATTGCTTTCGTCGTCACTAGAGTCCCCAGAATCAGCCTCGTCCAAAACAAATGAGTTTCTGCGGCTCATTTTATAGCGTAGTTCTAAGAACAACCACCACCCTAATCTTTATGTATAAAACTAGCAACAAATTATGGGTTCACAAGCAGCAATGTTTACTGAGAAAAGTGTTGTTTGTTTTGCGGGCACAGATTCAATTTAGAGCTAAATTTTTCAGGATCACTGGAAATATAAACTGGACCCAGGTTTCTGCTCAGGCACCACTTGCAGACTGACAACGAGCTTGAGAAAGGTTTCCATTTATAGACACACTACGATGCCCACCATTTCTGCAGTCATACCTATCCTACGAAGGCGTGGTTTACCATTTTGTCCATGCGCAATATTTTCTTGCTAACATGCGTAACGTAATAATTTTTAATATGCAGATCAGATGTTATAGTATGTAGGCACCGAGATGCGGACACGCATTTTTTATAGATCATCATGACATGAATGAGATGCGACTGAATGTTAAGCCAGTGCAGTGTTTGGGTATGAATTTTTATTTCATTATACATAGTTAAGCGATCATAAACTTTGTGCAATGCTGCACACTAGTCGATTCAAGTACATGCTGAGAATTGGACAAATCAGAAGCAATAACTGACAATGAATTCATAAAATACACAAGAATTAAAAAAAAGAACTAGAATAAAAACCATTTAAAGTACACGTGTCATTGATAATCCCAACTCCTACAGATTTCAGATTTTTCTACAAACGCATAAGGCGGACAACTACTATTATTGATTAGCATAATATATATCGATAAACATTACACACGACATGAGTTGCGTTTACTTCTTCCCGTTAGATTCGTCCATAACAATGTCAGTACTGTCCGTTAATTGATCTGCAAAAACCAAGAATAATGCTTAGTGGCATGTTTCGAGTTGCACAAGTGTGTGTGTGTGAATATTTAGACTAATTACCGTCAGCACTGTCAACCATCGCTGTTCGGTGGCGAGAACGTGATCTTCCTCTGCTTTCTCCTGACTCCCGACTATTCTTCCTGCTCCTGCCATGTGTTTTACTACTATGCGTCCCACCACTCCTGGTGCTCTTGCTGCTCCGGCTACTCTTGTGACTGTGTTTGCTTTTGTTACTCTTACGGCTCCCACTGCGTCGTCGGCTGTGCTTACTTAAGTGGCGATGTTTAGTCCTGCCACTATGTCCACTCCGGCCACTTTTCCTGCTTTCCTGGTCACCTAGCACAACGTAAATAAATGGTTTTGAGCGAGCTTAAAGATGTAGTCTCTATGCATGTACGGATGTGCAGTCAGGGGGCATGTATTTTGTAAAACTCAGCGGGACCTTGATTACTAGCCATAGTTGCGCAAACTCGCAAAAAGCATTTACAAATACCCAAAGATAACTGAAAGAATTGCTGTGGTCTAATTTGATAAAATTGTCGATCGGAAAAATAGTTAAATGAAAGGTCACGACGCCGTGCCCGGAATCAACATGATTATTGCTAGCATATAAGGCACCGCCAATGTTGTCAAACACATTTGTTTACATGCACATTTTGAGAGCAAAACCATTTTCTCAAAATCTTACCTTCCATACCAACTGTGGTGGTGGTAGAAACAGGGTTCAAGGTCAAAGATTGCTGATCAGTATCAGCAATGGTCAGATCAACAGCATTCGACATGAGCTGCTCGAGGCCGCTCAGAGACTCTTTAACACTCGCTTGTTCTTCAGCTGGTGGAGTATGCGAGGATGTTAAGTTGTTCAAACAAGAAGCAGTAGTGCTGGATGTAACGGAAGCTGGTGCGTTGCAATTAGTCTCCGCGGATATCGGTATTAATGTACTGGGCAGAGAAACATTTGTCTGAACAGGGTTTGGGGCTGATTGCATAGCTGTTTCGCAAGAACCTTGTCCAGCGGAACCGGTAACACCCTCATTGGACGTCTTCAGGTGTAAATACTCTGCAGCAAATGATTATAAAGTAATTACATTAGAAACCTACAAATGGTTGCTCTTCAGCTTCGTAAAGAATCAGAATAGTGTGTTTATACCATTGACATAATGCTTGAATTCCTGTAGAATTTGTGTCCTGGTTACACCACCCTTTGCTCCTTGTTGTTTGTAAAGACTAGCCGCAATATTGAGTGCCCGGATTTCAAGTTCTTCAGCCTCGTTCTTGTCCCTCGAAACCTCCTCCAAACCCTTCTGAGATTGAGTTAACCTCTTTAGATATGCCGCTTCTTCCTTTGCCTCCTTTGCCAAATCTTCTTGCTCTTTAATCTCCTTTTCTAGGAGATTACGAGTCTCAGTCAGAGACTTTTTCTTGTTTTCCAGCATTCTTATCTTGTTCTGATGCCGAATTTCGGCCTCCTCGGCTTCCGTATGAACCAAAAACACTTCTTCCTCCACTTCCACATCGTCGTCTGATTCATCATCGTTTGCTTGGTTGGAAGTGTCACCGTCTTCATCGTTTGCAACATTTTCGTTGGCAGCGTTATCCACGCGGCCACCGTTTTCATTCTCCAAATCATTCTCATCGTATCTATCCGTTTCTTCGCCAGAGGTACCATCGTCAGTGTCAGCAGCTGTATGGTGAGTAGTTACTATTTCCCTTAGCTTGAACGTTGTTCTATCGCCATAAAAAAGTTCACCTGAAACAGATAGGTATATAAAATAATGTTTTCTCTCTGTATGAAAACTTCAATCTGCTCAGTATTGTTGTTTCCTGTCTTACAAATTCTCTCTTCTTCTTTTGCATTAGAACCCCGCACAGAATTAGGATACAATCTCACCAATTCGCTAGGCAGACTGAGACGCTGACACCAGATTTCCCAGTGTTCCTCCAGGTGTGGCTTTGCCATTCGTAAAATTGACTCGGGTAGCAGTTCGAGTTTTGACAGTCCTTCTGCAAGTATAGGTTTTATAAGTTTAAAGTTCATAATAATCCTGGTGTGCAATCAGTAAGTATTTACCTGCAAGCTTTGCCAAAATAGCAGCACCCAACTTTTGATACTCTTTCGTGGTGAATATTCGACCCATTGCCTCTGTAAGATGACCCAACTTATTGCTTATCAGTTGAAGTTTAGTTTTATTATCTTGACACTCCTTGGTTTTGGGAAGGCGATAAAACCAGGCCTGCACGCGGCGATTGGCGTTTAGCTTCTCTGATTCTTGTACGTTGAAGTATATCTTTAGGATCTGAGAATGATAAAATACACCAACATGAGTACCAAATACTCACACCATAAATGAGTACATTTTTAGACCCTACCTCACGAAAGCGGACAACGGAATGTTGATCTTGAACAAAGTAGTGCGTCCACTTCGCCAAATTGTCCCTTTCATCATAAACTTTCTTCATGACTGAAAAAATAAGTCGTTCAATATTGAGGCCGTGCAAATGCATTACTTTGTCCTTCAATAGGCTTCTGTACTGGTTGGCAATAAACTTGATATTAAGAGGAGGATCATGTTCGATATTGATGTGTTTCCCATAGTCTGGATCACAGTAGCCTTCTTTCTGATCGTATATGCATTTGTTTTCATATTGACGAATTTGTTCTTCTAGTTCAGTGTCTTCTGCGCGTTTCATGGGCATCTTTTCGTCTTCTGATTTTCGCAAAAACTTGAATGCAATTCTAGAAATCCGAGTCCCACCCTTGCCATATCCTTTTATGTAATTTTTGCAGATGCCTTCCGCATGAGATGGCACTGATAGATTCAACAAAATGCATATAGGAATTTTAGGAGAAAAAGAAAATTCAATTATTTCATGCAATACCTGTTTTGGCTTTCCGTTTAGCCGCTCCTTTCAAGCTCACAGCTTCAGGCCCTCCCAAAATCGCATTCGTGGACGCCAATTGCTCGTTTACAGTGGTGGAAACTTGCAAATGTTCACTTGGAGATGCCGTACCTTCAACATTGTCACCGTCGTCACTTTGCCGCGAAATATTCTCTAGTGACTCCTCGTATTCAGCAACGCCATCAGCATGCCCTGTGGGGAATAGAATTGAGAAACATTGCAAAAAACGTATCCACTTCTTTGATTACGATAACGTACAGAACAATTAGTTAGATAATCTTAAGCCAAAGTCATTGAGACAACATGTGTACAAATGATTTATCATGCCAAGTGCAGATGAAAGACTACTCGCAGAAATACCGCTTCAAAAAATGAGAATTGTGACACGAAATTTTGTTGGAGAACCTGCCACTTGCGAATGTCCGACTAAAACAAGATTCCAACTTTATACAACTTCTCGTGGCAATATAAAAGCACAAAAAGAAAAGACAACTCCTGGACTTGTAAAGACAAAATAGAGGACTAGTTGTTTTTAGAGGACTAGTCGCAGAATGGGTGAGTCATATGAGAGAACTTTTAACAACATGATACGCGACAACTATCAGACTTGTAAGGACGAAATTCGTCTTTAGAGCACTTTTTACAGAAGTGTGTGCTGAATGAGCCAACTGGTAGCAACATGATATGAAAATAATTTCCTAGCGTAGCCTCTCGGATGCATATTAATAAGTAATCGTATGCATATATTTGGCTTACCTTCAGATTCCGAGCTGACACTCAAGTTGCATTCGCCGGTAGCACTCATGTTGTTGTTATCGAAACAAGTAAACGTGCGAGACAAAATTCAAGACGATGTAACACTAAAACTCCCCTAGCGAAAAATGAGTATCTTTTGTCCAGCAAACTTGTTTTTACCAAGGTTGTAAACACAGAAAATTTTTGAACCTTTGTTATCTAACGAATCACCGCACAATATCGGAAACAAATTGCTGATCCTTTCTGAACAAATAGTAATATCCGCAGAGAAATGTTGACAATCACAACTCGCCTGTCTTTTCCCCAGTCAAGCCAAATGACAACTGAGCGTTTTGGAATGGTTTACTTCCTTTTATACTCCCTGTCCTCAAGTACAGCGTAGACTTAAAACATGCAGGATAGGAGCACTTGTACTACATGCAGACATGTATGTATTATCATGGAAACAGAATGCTCTTTATACCGCACTTTTTACAAGATGGTGATAATATTCCCAATGCTAAAGTATATCGTACATCTCACACATGTATTGGCATGGAAACTTATTATGTGTTAGTGAAAAAGGATACTGATATTATGCTGCATTTTAGCATGATGTTTACTGTCAATACAGCTGTAGGGTCGTACTTCGTTTGTAGATTAGCGTCCATTAACGTGACAATGTCTGTAAAATCAATCGTTCTTGATGCATTTTTGTATACAGTCAAACCTGTCTATAAAAGGCAGCCCATAAAAGAACCTGTCTAATCAAGGTATCATTCCTATCCCCCTATAGGTATTTACTCCATGTATTTTCCCAACTCTACAACAGACCTGCTGTAGTAAAGGCACTTGTTTTGTTGCCCTAGGATGCCTTTGCCTACAGGTTTTAGTGTACTTAGTCGGTGCGAGATTTGGTTAAGGACATGCATATGTGCCGAAAATATTTGCATCCGTAAGTAAAAATGACTTGACATGTGATTGTGATTTATAATGGATTTTATTTTTATCGCCATAAGAACAATGGTCAATCGCCATGTCTAAAGTTCATGTGCCAAAATCATCAATTTCGTAAAACAATTTAAAGCTTGTAGCATAACTAAACAATTCTTCGTCTGACTCTTATACCCATTAAACGGAAACATTGGTATTTCATTGACATATTTAACATATTTATGCATCTATCGAGTCCAATTTCTAGTAACAAGCTTATCAACGAAAATCTATTGCTTTTTTGTTCCAAATTTTGTTTATACTCTCTAACGCTACTACTACAACTACTACTACAATAGCATGTGATTTCCTTATAGACCATCAGCAGTCAGTTGAATCATAGACATAAAATACTCAGAACTTAAAACTTCACAATTCATGGTTAAAAAAAGATTGGTTTAAAGTTAAAACAAATTCATTGGTCACAGCAGATAGAGATTTACATTTTAATCCCGCCCCTCTTCGTTTGTTGAGTCGGAGCTTAAAGTCACTTCCATTACATCACCAGAGTTAACATGTGTTTGGTATTCCTCGCGCACATTTGGTTTCTTGGTAGCCATATTTTGAAGTGGGCCCATTGGTGTGGTTTTACGCGGTAAATTCTCCTTCGCCTTGAAAACCTCCTTTATGGAAGAGTCACTGTCAGAAGAGCCAAAAAGGAAGCTCATCATCTTCTCCGCACGTGTCTTCTTTTTTGGCTTGCGACTCTTCCTTGACGAATGGCTTTTCTTGCTTCGACCTATGGAGTGTTAAACAAATTCCAATTCATAATTTTCTTAGAATTCCTCAAAACCTTGACATCAAACTTCAAAGACTTACGGTCTCTGTCCTCATACTCATTTCTGGCGCTTCTCTCATTTGAAATACTTTCGCCTCCCATGTTTGCCGCTTCGCCTAGAATCACATGACACGTATAAAAAGAAATAAATGAATTGGATTTAATCGTTTAGGTACAAATGCAGTCTGCATGTCGTAAAAACAACTATCTTGACAAAATTTCGTTACCTTGGCGTGCCCTCTTCTTGGAAGTACATGGTTGAAGTTCACCAGAGGCCCTACTTCCATTCTCGTTATGTTTAACAGAATGCAAGGCTGCCCTTACAGTTTCCACAGTAATAGCAGGGCACGGCACTTTAGAAGAAGTTGTAGAAACAGATTCACAGGGTAAAGAAGTTGATGCAGTAGCTACTGATACATTGCTTGGACCAGGTAACGGATCCTCTTGGAGCAGCTTGAAACCTTTTCATAAAAAATTATTCGGCCAAATACAGAGCCATATTTAGTAAACAGGATATTTTTGTGATGCTTCATGTAATTCTAGGACGTAAACATTTTTTCTTATTGATATAAACAGGCTCTGTAACAATTTTAAGGGATAATTAAACTTCCCAGAAAAATCTTGACTGAAATCGACTTACCTGATTCTTCAACTGAGTGAACTATATCTTCCTCAGTGACCCCTCCACTCGATGAATTTATTTGCAAAAGCCTTGCGACAGCATTTATCATGCGAATCTGAGTTTCTTCACGAATTTTACTGTCTGGGGTCACCTTGTCCAACTGTCGCAGACTTCTGTAGCGACGTAATAGTGTCATATGGCTTTGTGACGCTTTCTTCAATAGTTTCTTGTGCTTCTTTATGTCCAACTCAGTTGTACTGATTGAAGCATTCACTGAAGCTAACTGGTTCCTCAGAATTTGAATTTTATTATCGTGACTCTGCGCCGCAGCTTCAGCTTCGTCCGGTGTAAGATATTTGCCAAGACAAGTGGACAAAAGACCATGGCGACCATGTACATCTTGGTGGGACACAACGTCAGACGGGTTTTCACCCAGGCATTGACGACTTGTGCATGGTCTAGCTGTGCTCTCATCATCATCATCCAGACTGAACCGCTGCCTATCGGATTTGTACGCTTGGACTTCAAAAAACGTTAATGAAATGTAGGTATAGGAAGCATACAAATATCATTGAGTACCACTTACCAAGGTCAGAGTCATTCTCTCCAATTCTCTCATCATCCTCATTAATGCTCAGGATTAGTCTTCGATGCAAAAAAGCTGGCAGACTAATTGGTTTACACCACATACTCCAGTTTTCGCGTAAGTATTCCTTTGCTTGTTTCAGCAAAGGACTGTCAGAACGTCTAAGAACTTCCAAGTTCTCTGGACCCGCAGCCTCTGCAAGTATTTTAAAAATCCCTTGAATATGTAAAATAATGAATGTTTGAAGTGTAACAGATGTGTGTGAATCATGTATATAAATGCTTGTTGGTTGACTTGCCTGCAAGTTTCAGAAGAAAAGCAGACCCAAGGCCTTGGGTTTCTTGGTTACATAAAAACCGAAACAATACTTCTTCCAACCATCCCAGTTTCATTGACCTGTCTCGCCGCTGTTTTGATTCACTTTCAGGAGGATTCTTTTCGGTGTATACCAACGCCCACCATGCCATTACAGCTGGACAGTTAACCCTACCTTTCTTTTCGTGGAAGTCGAAGTAATAGTTCAATATCTACAACAAAAAACAGAAGTCTGTTTTAGCTTTGTTTGAAATTGTTGAGGTAAACCATTGACGAATATATAATTCACCTTACGATAACCCAGGTCAGGTACGGCAACCGCAGGCGTTGCTTTACTTAATCTAGCCCTCTTAGAAAGAGTCATCGTGAAAAAGTGCCAACTCCTAACTTGGCCCAGCTGCTCAATAACCATTTCCGCAATGGCTGTCATGTTGCGTTTCAGGTCAAGCCCATGTTTCTGGAGGTCACCATTGTATATCCTCTTATATTCTCGGACAATGTAGTCCAGGTTCAGAGGACCGTCGTATTGCTGATCCTGTTGGTTTGTGTCTTGTCCCTCTGAATCCTGCATGCTTCTCTCATTGGCCTGCTCTTGAAGTTGCTGCCATCTGCTGCATCCTGCCTTTCCAAGACCAAATCTTCCTCTTTGCACCGGTACAGAAGCGTCACGGGTCTCAGGCACACCCCCTAGCTCCTCATCATCGACCACTGCAGCAAAAGCAAAAGACGACACGTCAGTTTGATGAAGCAAAGTTCGCTTCACGACCATCCGTCTTGATTCGCAACCAAGACGATCAACAACCAACATATTAGCTATTTGTTACACACAACAACCAATATAGGTTAGAGGAACAAGTAGCAAAAACGAACCCACGTCGTATTTCCAAAACAATTGTTACAAGACTCATCTTACCAGCCGTCATGATTTACGATAGAATAACCTTACCTGGCTCACTCGCTGTATCATCATCACTCTCAGAACTTTCAACAAATGTATTGGGCTTTGCTGCACTACTTTTCATTTTGTTGCCAAAGAGGACCTATTACCACTGAAAACTGTATGTCACGATGGCTCCGAGTAAGCCTGAACACTACTGATTCACCTGGGATGCAAAACTGGAGTGATACCTCGAGTCAGAATTCCTTTTTTTATGAGGATAATTTCGAATACTGTGTATTACCATCTCGAAAATATAACCTTTTTTTGCATAGGCCTCTACAAGAATCTGAGCACATACGCAACCAAAAAAAGTTTGCAAACGATACAACAGTCGGCATTGGTGTTGTTGGTGACTTGCGCTGTTGAACGTCCCCCTC
The DNA here is from genome assembly GCA_019593645.1 of Akabosia matsudoensis. NCBI lineage: Eukaryota > Metazoa > Arthropoda > Collembola > Entomobryomorpha > Paronellidae > Akabosia > Akabosia matsudoensis. Next base: position 15,971 of record VICI01000077.1, on the reverse strand, counting down.
TTGTTTCCAGCACTTCCTTTGTGCCATTGCGTTTTCTTTCTCCTTAGCCTTACGTCCATTGTTTGACTACCGGGCCACCTAGCCAATCGGCGCAATTTCGCTGCTGTCAGCTGCTCATAGACTATTAGTGCAAAATATCTTGTTCAAATGTGATGCCAAGTGTTCAAATGTATGTATTTAGCGTGTAGCGTGTTCAAAGATGTAGCGTAAGTATTGAAGATAGAGATTCGCAAAAATTTTTGCAGAATGCAAGATTTCGTCAAATTTATTCGAAGATTAGCAAGTAAGTTAAGTTGTGAGGATCTGAAATTTCATACTACTTGCATCAGTCCATTCAATTCAGTACAATCTAATGCTGGCAAATAATAAAAACTTAATTTCAAGTGTCAGTATTGTAGTAGGTAAGAAAAATCATGGCTTCACTAATATAACACTAATTTAACATCAAGAGAATATAACTGTTTGTTAGAGCTAAAATACAATTCGTAACATTCCATAAAAAACCTTCCATTAACAGTTTCACACCAAATCAAGAAACAACACCGTAACCTAACCATAAAGTCTATCTTAAAGCACATTTAGCAACCATAAAGCCTCCAAGGTGAAGTGTTTCATTCAGTCTCACATTTTACTTCAGGATTTGTTAACTCCCCACAACTCACATGTCGTCATTTTCGTCTAAATTTATCACCTCAACAACCTCAACACGTGGCTTCTTGGTTTTCATTTTTTCTAACAAGTTAGCTGCTACAGTTTTGCGAGGTTTATTTTCTTTTCCCTCGGGTCCGTGGACTACTTCATCGTCAGCACCAATTGTTACGTTGTCCATTCCAGAGTGACGATCTCTCTCGGTACTTTGCGTTGCTCGCTTTCCATTTGTTTCATGTCCTCGCATGGACGAAGGACTTTTCGCGCTTCTACCTAAAGCCCCCAGAAAAAATAAATGCTTACAAACTGAACGTAAAATTAAAAATTCAAACAAACTCTATTAGGAACTTACTGTCTCGGTTTCTATTCTTCTTCTCGGTACTTGACCTCTCTCCTCTGTCTTTACCGCTGGAGGCCTGGCCCTCATCTTTCAAAAAACATACAAAGAAACTTAGTTTGTTCATTTCTGCTTAGAACTCCCAGTTTTTAGCACTTAATAAACATCTGATCACAGACTGCCATTACCTTTACGACTTGACTTGTGCGGAGTGTTCTGTTGTGGTGTTGATGAATCAAATCCACTCTGCCCATCGGGTCCTGCAAAATTCTCCTTTACTGCTTTCAATGCACTGCTCACTTGCTCTACTGTCAATGGTGCACGTTTGGGATTGTGAACTTCTACTGACGTCGGGTAAGCTCGTGTCGAATTAGAAGAAGTGGCTACCACCATCCCTGCTTGCCTTCCTCCACTCGGGCCTGGTTGCGGTTCTGCATCAAGAACTTTGATGCCTGTAGTAGGGAACATATGAGTTACTTTATCCTCCAATGAAATACATTGTAAAGAAATCACTGATTAATATATTGTTGCTAAAAATATTTTTTCCTCTACCGGGCACTTACCCACTGATTGAATAGACGCCAAAATATCCTCCTCCGTCACGAAGCCACTTGAAATTCTGATTTTCATAAGCTTTGTGAAAGCTTCCAAAATGCCAAGTTCAGTTTCCTCCCGCAATTTACTGTTACTCGTTGCCTTGTCCAACTTTCGCAGGCCCTTGTAACGACGAAACAGTACCATATGACGCTTTTTTGCGATTTTTCCCAACTTCTTGTGCTTTTTAATCTCTAGATCGGTTTCGGCGATATTAGCCTGTACTCCAGCCAGCTGGTTTTTCAGTACGTTGATCTTTTCCTCAAACATTTTAGCGGCCTCATCAGCTTGCTGATATGTCAGATATTTCCCAAGGCACCTTTTCACAGCGTCCGCCGACTCATCTTCGTCCTGACCATCTTCTCCGAGGTTGTTCGACATCCGCTGAATTCTCGAACTTGGTGCGTAGTCACCATCCAGAAAAAACCGCGCCTTATCATTGAGATATGCTTGACCTAAAGAACATATTCAAGAGTAAAGTTCGTTCTCGAACCTAATTAGGACACATGTCGTGACTTAAGTACTTACAAATATCTGGGGTGTCCTCGGTATCCTCCCCATGCAATGACATAACAAACTTATTGAACAACACAGTTGGTAAACTTAGACGCTTGCTCCACATATTCCAATTGGCTAATAGATATTCCTTAGCGTTGGCAAAGAGTGGGCTGTTGTAGCGTCGGAGGACGTCCAAGTTTTCTGGGCCAGCAGCCTCTAAATATTCAGTTGGAGACATATTTAGTAACTTTGTTTCAAGTTTGAAGTTGCCGAAATTTTTAGCTCACCGGCAAGCTTGAGAAGAAAAGCACATCCAAGGCCCAGATTTTCCTTGTTGCACAAGAATCGGAACAAAACTTCCTCCATGTGACCCATTTTGTTCGTTCTTAGGGTTGACTGTTTTTTGACATCGTATTTTAGAAATTCATGATGACCCTGCTCTTGGCAATATTTGGGCCACCATTCTAATGCCTTGGCAACGTCACCTCTACGCTTTCTGCCGGTGTCGGTGTACTCAAAGTAGTAGTTAATGATCTGGTGAAAACATATAAAAGCACTCTCGTACACGCTCATCCATTATCAAGTATCCAGCAAACAAGTAATTAAGGCAAGAAGCCATGACGTACTTTGCGGTACCCAAGATCGGGAACGGGAGATGGTTGACCCGTGGTTCCATCTGCCAACTTCTTTCTGGCCGAAGCTTTCATCGTATAATAATGCCAATTTTGTACTTGAGACCGATGATCTGCAAGCAACTGGCACAACGCAATTATATTCTGCCTCACATCGATTCCATTTTTGAGGCCTCCTTTGTGGAGCTTAGCATACTCTTGGACAATGTAGTCAATGTTCAGTGGCCCCACGTAGTCATCTCCCTCCTCTTCCATATTTTCGTTTTCAGTCCCGGAATCCGCTTCGTTTGCAGCAACAGCGGCAGCAGCAGCTTCCTGTTCCTTGTACGACGCCCAAAATCGTCCACCTTTTCCCTGACCAACTCTTCCTTTTCGCGATGGACCATCGAATCGTAAAAGTGTTGTCCGCGGAGGTGCTTCATCATACAGAGGTGATGAGTCTTAAGGAGTTGGAAGCACATTATAGATGTTACAATAATTTAATTCAACACTTTCTAACGGATAACAACTTTTTTAGGATGCAATAATATATTGCTGACATACCACTCTCACTTCCCGCTTCATCGTCAGTATCCTCCGGTCGATTGTTCCTTTGGTCAAAACTGCTTGGACCTGTTTGCATTAATTTGAAAAGCGTTTAAAGATAAACAAACATCAAAGACTACTTAGATATTTGCAATGACTAATATTGTTATCAGATCCGTGTTCTCCCGAACAACAACTGTCGAAGGAACGGGTCATTATGTTGACCCAAACAATTTCCTTGCTTTGAGTTTACTGCGTTATAACCTGGTTCGTGACATCATTAGCACGTGTAAAATTGGAAGAAACCTACTAATTATGCTACCAAGAACATATGGAGCTACATGATCTGACAGATAACTTTTTAACCATCGTCATTAACAAATTAATACATTACTACATCGGTACACACGATATGAATACAAGTTGAATCAAACCAATTTCAAATAGAGTCGCGAATTTACTTCTAGAAATGTTATAACACTCCACTTTCCGTGAATCTGACTTCCAATATAGAAACAAACAACAAGTTCAACTGTGATATTTGCTAAATGAAATATTGCTGTCTGATCACCGTACGACCCTAAACCAATTTCAAATAGAGTCGCGAATTTACTTCTAGAAATGTTACAACACTCCACTTTCCGTGAATCTGACTTCCAATATAGAAACAAACAACAAGTTCAACTGTGATATTTGCTAAATAATATATTGCTGTCTGATCACCGTACGACCCAACCACAACAACTAACGAAAGCGAGACGTTGTGTTATTCTCAGCAAATTTGATAAACTAGGGCTTCCTGCGTTCATACTTGGTTGGTGAAAGCATTAACATATGCGAAAACAAAAAAAGGTTCCACCAAGTTGTTTATTTACAAAATTATGGACCTACAGAATCTGTCAGTGATAAGAGTTAGGATGGTGTACTTCCTTTATCAACAAATTAATATACTCCTTCATCGATACCCAAGCTTATCGATGGATACTCCTTTGTTGTTCTTCCAGACATAATTTGCAGCAATATGAATGCGACTACATAGTGACCCCAATTAATTATGAAATAACAAAATGACGCAACACTTTTGGAAATATCAACAAATATTGCTATGCTCTGCACCGTTAGTCTCATTCACCCCAACCATTAACAAGTCCTTCGGTTGGTCTGACTAAATTAGTTGCAATGGGGCAACCTGAGTAGATACAGGAACCGCCATAAACAAGTATTCCAAAGCTCTTACGTTGTTTATTTTCCTATGTGGAGTGGTTAAGAAAACGCCAAACACAAGAACTCATTTACTTTTCATTGTAAACTGCAACTCGTGGTGGTTCGAGTTTGAGTATCCGTATAAGTAAATACAACGCGCTTTCTTGCTGGTAATGTACCAGATCTTTCTCCAGTAGGAAATGATTATAATTGGAATGAAAATAATAGGGGTACTCGTTTATGGCGTTTCTTAAAATACCCCACATGAGAAAATCAAAAACAAAACAGCTTAGCGATACTTGTTTATAGCGGTCCTGTACCTGCTTTGTGAAAGCATTGATGACAATGCCAACTTTCACCATGAATTATGACAAAACGTAAAAACAATTGCAATTTGTTATAGCTTACCTTCTTGGCCATCACTAGAGTCCTCGCTGTCAGAGCTTTCAACGAATTGATTGGCGCTAGAGGAAGGATGACTCATGATTCTTGACAACTTTCACTTCACAACAAATGACAGCACAACAAATGACAGCACAACACGAAAGCACCTATTTAAACAAGTTTCAGCAAATTTGCAAAACAATTTGTTGGAAAACTAGTTCGTAGAGTTAAAATACACGTCTACTTTTACTTGACTAGACTAAAACACTCTTAGGTCACTACTCACCGGTGAGAAAAAGTGAAGTGAGGGCTCCCGAGAAAACTTTTTCTGGTCGTTCCCGTCAAGACATCCCCTCTGCGATACAGTCAATTCATTATCCCACTCGTGTAATAAAGGTGCATACCCATTACGATATATTTTCGATGCCGGGAATCTCATTTGTGGAAGAAAAATTGATGCCCGCCCACCTCCTTTTATATAATATACATGCAATGTAGGTAGGTTGGGAAAACTGAAGTGAGCGCTCCCGCAATAGCTTTTTCTAGTTACATGCGTCCAGGCAATCCCTCGGCAAGACGGTTGGATCTCCTTATCCTTTCTATGTTATAAAGCTGCATAATTTCAACGTTTTTCTTTTTTCGATTCCATGAAACTCACTAGGGACAAAATCTGTGTTCCTTCACGCTTTCTGATAAACTGCATACATGTTAATGTAACAGGTTGCAGGAAAACCGTTACGGTAACATAAAACAACACTCTTAGCTACTTGTGGAACTTTTATGGCTGTCTCTCTGCAGAGAAATTTGTACGGAAGGGATGGTAGTGCAAAAAAACCCACTAATGGATGAAACTTATTTGCATGTTAAAATATTTGGTGTCGCTCATTTGTTTGAAAGAAATTTAATTCATTGTCTCCTATTAAAAACATCTTGTACCGTGACTTGTTGAGAGACGACTCTTGTCATTCAAAATGTATCTAGGGTATTATCAAAACAACATGCAACCTTGCTAACCCGCAACGTGAAAAAAATAATATTAGTATCTCGTTGGCTTAAAGAGACATGTTACCGACAACATTCCATTTTTATGTTGCAAAATGCAAAATTGTTGAGTAGTTCCTCGAAGAAAAAATTCATGTTTTTAAGGATAATTACAAGGATTCAGCATCTAAATGACATTGACAAATTATTATATCGTATTTCCTTCTGCAGCTAAAACGAATGATGTGTTTGCAAAAGTTGCATGCTAGGAATTATTTTTATGACTCGGAAGTTTTTATACTAATACTTTATTCGTGTTCCCCATAACAAGTGACTACAATTTATTTTTTTTATATTAATTGCTCTATATCAAAATGTAAAACATCAACTCACGCAGAAAACAGAAAACAAATCTTACAGTAATGCTTTTAAAACTAAATAAATAACAACAATTTCATATCATAATTTAAATGCGGTAAGAATGCCGAAGCTGTTCGGCAACTCGCAAATTTGACTCAAGTGAAACATTATCGTTTCCAATATACAACCCAAATATCTCTCTTGTTGTCCCATTGTCGTTTACAAACACTCGTGACAACTGCAACCCAACCGCTCCGTCGTCGAGGGCTTCAACAAGTTTACAGCTTGGGTTGGTGAGAATGTAAAATTCAAATATGCCCCACTTGTGCATACATTTGCGTTTCTCCCCAACAGTCAAGTTGCATGAATCAGTCCCATAACGCCGCTCGACGCATTGGTGTGGGTTACTTTTGATACGATAAAAAGCATGTGCCCAATCGTTGATTTTGGTGTGAAATGGACCTGCCTGTATCCACGCCGGAGTTTCCTTGCGCCTTAAAACTTCGGCTTTAATAGTTGTCTGAAACATATTTGTTTGGAGTGTTAAATAATACAGAAATATTACAATTAATGCATGTAATCGAATAAGTTTGCCTGGCATTACCTGATATCGACAAAAGGGAAATATCACGCGAACAGTTCCAGACGCTGTGTCTTCCGGGGAGGCCAGCAAACATTCATTATCTCCTCGTGTATAATATTGCCATCCCGGATTTTCGTGCAAGAATTGTGTGCAAAAGCTTGGAGAAGCTGTTCTATCGACTCTGATAAAAATCAACTTTGTTTCGTGGCCGTTAACAAGAAGCGTGTCCTGTGAGCGAATGCGATGCTCATGCTCCAGTAGATTTATTTCTTTTTAGAACAACAGAAAATGTTAGACGTTCCTCTCTATGTAAAAATGATTTGATAGTTTACTTAAATGTGGCCTTACCGCGAAGAGGAGCGTATATATCTTGTGCTGCAGAGAGTTTTTCATATTCACGACGAATTGTTTTAAAGAAAAAATGTTGCAATGGCAGAGGAAACATGAGTAGGCGGTTGAAAATTCTATTGACTTGCTCCTCGATCCACTTAGTGTAATACCCTTGCTGCTCTCTGCTAGGGGTTAGTTGGATCTCAACAATTTCCATTCGGTCTAATAGCTGTTTACACCAGATAGTTTGTGCTGCCAATTCAGAAATGCCCAGATTCACAGCATGGGCTCCAGTGGCCGTGCAAAGGTCATCGTTGAGATATTTTGTAATTACCACCGAAGCATTTAGTGATCCATGACAAATGGCACCCTGCATTGAACGATATTATAGTTAAAAAATGCAACTCAAAGAAGTACATTAAAAATTATATTACTTTACCATTTGTTTAAGTCGCTTGGCAATTGTTGCGTTATACCTTTCCTCTGCTGGGACATTGGATGAGATGATAAAGTAAGTTGGTGGGTGTACTTGATTGGACCTATGAGTACGGCCAAGTTGCTGCAAAAACCCCTCTGGGCCCCAGCTATATTCCAACGTAAATTGATTCCTTTTGCGTTTGTTGGGCAAAGATTTATCTGCATGCAAGCTAACTCCTGTTGAGGAGCAAGCGGAAATAATGGCCACGTCTACCGCCTCCTTGCCGATCCCATGTGAAAACCTCGCAAATTCAATGTCAGACTCTGGTTTCTTTTCTATGACCCATTTCTTGTTTTTGGAGTCGTACATATGCCGATTTCTTCGTCCCGTCATCTAAAAAAGAAACAGAAATATGTCTCTATTATCATAATAACCAGTTCTAAGGTTCTAAAAGTCGATGCAACAACACGTGGAATACCTCAGCAACTTGGAGCTTCTTTTCAATGCAATAATTTACAACATGATCAAGTGGATTGATTGGAAGAAATGGAACTAGCTCATGATACATCCTAGCAATAGATTCAGCACTGGCCTCAACTGTCGCTCTATCAAAACTCCACGTTAGATTTGAAGGATCCACTTGTGGTAATAATGTTGCACCAACGCTGTATTTGGGCCAACGGCTTAGACCAAATGTTTGTATTGCTGGTATTTCGGGCAATACATGCCCTGGTGGTGCCTGAGTGGGTCGTGGAGGCACCGTAGTCTCCCACAAGTCCTTAAAAACGTTATCGGCAGCATCTTCATTATCAGGGGTCCACTGACCAATCGGAACCGGGTTAACCTGGCCATTAATGTACATTTTTGGGCATCCAATCCTTATTCCCAACGACCGCATCATGGCGCGTAAGAAATACCTAGAAAACCACCATATTATGTAAGATATTTTGCATATGCTTCTGACCTTCCTGCGGTAAAATTCTTACGCAGCAAGTGAAAATCCAATGCTGCTTGACCAACGTTTCTCCTGTTCAAATTTACGAAAATTGCTTTCTCCCGTGTGCTGCATGCCAACTACGGAACATTCCCCACGTTTTTTTGCTTCCCTAAAACCACAACAAAATTCATTGCATAAATTATCATGTAAATATAATGATATTAATTGCGCATATAAGCAATATCATGGAGCTTACTTTATTGCTTGAATAACCATCTTGACCTTGGAAGAGATAATCATATTTCCACAAAAGTCTTGGGCTCGAGAAAAGAAAAAGGACATGTACCGCGAGACCTCTAAGTTTAATTCTGGTGTACCGTTCTCTGTATTCTTTGCAATGTAAGCTGCTTTCACCCTGTGTAAGTACACGACCAGCGTAAGTAGCTGCAAAACAAAAACATTCTGATTAGGTGAATCGAAAAAACCTAAAAAATTTGCCAATAAATTATAGAACAAACCATTTGGGAGCAACGATCGTAAATTTTGGCAAAATTTTCGTCTTCCTCTACTTGCAGTAGCCTCGTTTCCACTCCTCCGTAACTTATTTGCCTAGAAACAAAGACTCCGCGCGTTTTCATGTCAAGTGCCAGAACCTCCAGAGCCCCAATACCCCTGAAATACAATTTAAACTAAAAAAAACTCGACAATGAGATGTGATAATACTTTCGCATGATTTACCGCTTCTGAAGTTTCTCGCACATGTCTATTTTGGTTCTGTACACCGCTTCCCGACCCCACAACCCAAGTCTTACGAATGGCAGGAGATGGTTTAGCTCCGATGCTCCAGTAGCCGTCGAGTACACTACTTTTGCTTGTGGATGTTGTTCTTGCAGATAACATGCATTCTTACCCCTGATAGAGGGTTTGTTGTTATCTTCGGCAGATTTACAAAAATGATATTCGTCGAACATAACCTAAAGATAATAAAAAGCATAGATTATATGACCATTCTTAATTCTAGCATATAATGTTGAAAGAATTGTTTAGCATCAAACGCACAAGTCCATCAAAGTCAGTTCCCATCCAGGCCTCAATCTTATCCATATCGTTCACCAACGTTTTGTACGTAACCAATAATAGGGTAGGTGGTTCTACTTCAACAATGTTCTTCTTCTTCTTCAAGTCACTAATTTCGATGAAATTGACGATGGGGTAGAATGCTGACATTTCATCTCTTATAGTTGAGAACAGTCGCTGACTTGCAGTAAACCAAATAGCCTTCTGGTCACTTCTAAGGAAGCATTCATTGGCAATTCCAGCCAGAACACGACTTTTCCCAACCCCACAGCCATCCCCTAAAGAAAATAGTGGGTTAAAACATGTTTCATTCATCATTTTGAATCGGGGCTTACCCAAATAAAATCCTTGCCGAAACTCCTTCCCAGTATCTTCAGTTATTTTTCGTCGAAAAGAGCATTGAGCGTAGAGTATTGCTTCAATTTGGGGTAACGACACATAAGCAGTGCCGTCCTTGTCCGGAAGATAAAAATCAGGATCGAGTAACAAGTCAAAATCTACACAAGGTGGTCGAACAGATGCCAATCCAGTCCCTTCAATCAATGCCACGGGATGTGGCTCACCGGGAATCACTAAAATTTAACAAAAAAACAAAGTTATTCAGAGATTTTCAGCCTACAAATTTTGATTGCATGTCTGCAGTTCAAATCTACAAATAAGAAAACAAGCTAACACAAGAAATTCATTTCTAAACCGTTAACTTTCACGCGGTAAATCGAAATCATGATGTTTTTCCTATCCGTCGATATCAGCGACATCTTCAATTTAACAAACCAACAAAAACGACACCAGGGTTTGTTGGGAAAATTTTTGTTGGGAAAGGACTAGTGGAAAATAAGCAAGCTTTCTACTCTGTTGGAGTAGTAATAAGACTCAATCATTTAAATAACACACGCCAACAGTAAAAGACAAGTATTTAATATGTTTATGCCAAATTTGTTTCTGAACCACGACTGGACACAAGCATTATCTCCCTTTTTGCAAAGCAACAATAGCAACACCAACGTTTGTTTGCATACACTTAGTTAGTTGAGGATTAGTCGAAGGTCAGCAAACCCAGCGCACGGTTTGAAGAGTGGAAAACAACATTAAAAGCCAACAACAGTAATTGTTCGTAACAATTTTATTGCTTGACCCCTTGCGTTAACACGGCGAAAGGCAAATCCTTCCATCATGATGATAAAATAAAAAATTTAATGATTTCCAGAAATTTTATCTCAATAATATCCTACTCTGCTAATGTGTACATATAATTCCTCCCAACCCTTTCTCAATTGAAGTAATACAAAGAGATTCAGCAGTGAAAGAACCTACACGTATAGTCGCAACAAATTTTCTGGTCGTGACTATGCAAGAACGACAGGAAAAAGTGAAACTTACCTTGTTTGCATTCATACTGAGCGTACACCTCAGAACGCTGGTGCAGCAAGTCGTTTTTTGGTGTCCAAACTTGATCCATCATTCCCCCACTTTCCAAACAAATTGTTTTCTCAACAAAATACACAACAAAATTTGCAAATTGTACACTTGCAGAGAGTTTTTCGAGAGCTCACTTCACTTCCACTCCAAACACAGTACTGATAAAAATCTGTTTCTCGCTCCCCCTGTAGCTCCGACACCCAGAGAAAGCACCGCCTGTTAGTATATATCGGCCTGCGTACTGTGGTAACCTGTTCACTAGTTCTGGCCGTGAATTGCAGCAGCACTCCATATATATTCAGCGGTTATTCTGCAAGGTCAATTATTCCCTCCCTTCTCTAGGTACACTCTTTAATCCTTAAAAAACCTCCCGCTCTAATTTTCGTCACTCAACAAAGCAAAACGTACCTGAATTTGCCCCCATTGACTAAATATTCCAGCAGATAAAATAACAAGTGTTGGTGTTGGGAGTAGGAGAAAGTCGAGTTTATTCTCAGCACAACTAGTATGCAGTTTGCAGAGGAGTAAAAGGACTAACTTGTTGCACAACGCAATCAAAAGACGAGTATCTGTATCGTTACTAACAATTTTGTTTTGGAGCCTAGCTTACTAACCTGATTCTTACACAAATAGCGACATCTTTCCCTTTCACAACCAACAACAACAACAGCAAGCTATCTTTATGAAACTTTGTTCGTAAAGGACGCGTCTAACAACAGCGAAACTAGTATGCAGTTTGCAGAGGAGTAAAAGGAATAACTTGTTGCACAACGCAATCAAAAGACGAGTATCTGTATCGTTACTAACAATTTTGTCTTGTAACCTAGCTTACTAACCTGATTCTTAAACAAAATCATACCTGTTTATTTATTTTCCAAGCTGTACATGCCAGCGACAGCTTTCCCTTTCACAACCAACAACAACAACAGCAAGCTTTCTTTATGAAACTTTGTTCGTAAAGGAAGCGTCTTAAAACAGCAAAACTAGTATGCAGTTTGCAGAGGAGTAACAGGACTAACTTGTTGCACAACGCAATCAAAAGACGAGTATCTGTATCGTTACTAACAATTTTGTTTTGGAGCCTAGCTTACTAACCTGATTCTTACACAAAATCATACCTGTTTATTATCTATATCGTTACTAACAATTTTGTCTTGGAACGTTGCTTACTTACCTGATTCTTAAGCAAAATCATACCTGTTTATTTATTTTCCAAGCTAACCATGACAGCGACATCTTTCCCTTTCACAGCCAACAACAACAACAACAGCAAGCTTTCTTTACGAAAGTTTGTTCGTAAAGGACGCGTCTTAAAACAGCAAAACTAGTATGCAGTTTGCAGAGGAGTAAAAGGACTAACTTGTTGCACACCGAAATCAAAGGACGAGTATCTATATCGTTACTAACAATTTTGTCTAGGAACGTTGCTTACTTACCTGATTCTTAAGCAAAATCATACCTGTTTATTTATTTTCCAAGCTAACCATGACAGCGACATCTTTTCCTTTCACAACCAACAACAACAACAGCAAGCTTTCTTTATGAAACTTTGTTCGTAAAGGAAGCGTCTAAAAACAGCACAACTAGTATGCAGAATGATGTTATTTTGTATCGTTACTTCCATAATTAGATGTAGTGCCAATCAAATTCAATTTCGTACGTGTTTAATTCTAGTTACTTTTATTAAATAAGTCCTTGTGTACAGGAAACAGGTTTAAAGCTTCGAGGTAGTACTATTCAACGCAAAGTATTCACTTAAAAGCTATTTATTAGTTATAAGATCTATAGATTTAAAATCTTGAACATTGCCATGTCACATCTAAATATAAAAACATTGATTATAGTCCTGTGGTGAAATCTAAGGGAAAAAAATGATGAACATTTTTACCTTAATATTATATATTACAATTCATGTAACTTACTTCCTAACCTAATCTGTGAATTCAAATGTAATGACTAATGAACAGTAGACCAAATGCCCGATTTTGAATTTGTCAATATTTTCATGCAGTTTTGAGAAGAAAACCTTGATATGGCAACAGGTGGTTGAAATTGTTTATGCAGTCAAAATTAACGCCTACTAACTAATCAATTGCTACTACTTCAAATTACAATAAAAACAGCACTGCAAATAATCGTGGTATAATTGTAAGTTTTTAGCATAGAGTCTGGGCAATATACTTGCATATTTTGCGATTATATGAGTTGTTCCAACCGGATGATTGGTTTGGTTTCCGAAAAAAGACATCGTAATCAAAGTAGATCTCGTTATAAGCAAATTCCTCAAGAAAAAACGTCTTCCAATCCTGCAGGGTTCTATCGGTAACCGATAGAAGCTTCTTATCAACAAGAAGATTGAGAACACGCTGAAATGATGGCACCTTCCCATTAACGCACGTTGCTGCATCCCATCGAATGTAATGATAAATCGCCATTAGTCCCACCTAAAAATCAATCCAGGGATATAAAGTTGGTATACTGGGTCACATTCTTGGACAATCCACCTACACAAAGAATCATGACACAACTTACTGCGAGTTCAAAGTTTTCGTCCTCAGCTATATCCATTCTGTGATAAAAATTGCCAATTCGTTCCATCAAATATATCTAGATAAATAAAAACTATTTCTGTATTGAACTTTAAAAGATATTAGGCACAAAACGATTCAAATGAAGGGATAAGTACCATTTCCCGCCTTCGAGCCACATAATTTATGTAGTCATCCTTATAAACTTGCATAAAGCGCGCCATTTCAATGGCATCGAGCTCTCCGATGATTGTTGATATCATCTCTACATGTTGGTAAAGCTGCTTCAGCCACAACCACTCTTGTCCCTCTTTGGAGATTGTCTCCAACTCCAATTTTTCATCCTTGAATCTTTCTCCCAACCAGTCGTAGCAACTGTCGCTTGCGAGTGACTGGTAGGACACCAGAGGTGCAAGACGACGCAGGTCGTACTTATAGAGCTGCAACTGATATTCTCTATATTTGATATCACCGTATCCAATCCTTTCCAGAGTTTTATAGGCTTGAATCTGTACAAATATTATTCACCAGTGACTTGAATTCGGATGAAATTTAAGGTCAAAGTACTCATGTGTTACCAGCTGTGTGTCCTTCGTTGCAAGTTCACCCACCACAATATTTGGCGATTCACGTACAACGCTATTTATCAAATCGGGAAGCTCAATATCAAACCTTGCTTTGTCGTAATCAAACCATTCTTCCAATTGCAATTGATCCGCCAATTGTGCAGAATTAATGTGGGGAAGTGCTCGGCGCAGATATTCTCGAAAAAAATCCAAATCAGCTTCAATGCGATCGTCATCTCTGGCATTCAGCCTCTCTTTAGCGAGCGTTTTGCGCTTACTTCCAAGTTTTTTTATTTCTTTTGCATAGGCATCGTCAGACTGTTTCCTCCACCAGTCATGTAATTGAGCCAAGTTGTGAACACCAAGATGTTGCAGATGAGTCAGCAATTTTCCAACGAAATCTACATTTGTGAACTTTGAGTTTTCACCTACTTTAGAGGCAAGAAGCCTTGTGATAGCTGCTAAATCAGGAGGGCTTTCAGGCTCCACTTGTTGTCGATACTGTACGGCATCACGGGCAATAAACAGCTTACGAATCTCAACCATGGAATGTTCGTCGAAAGTAAAGCTCTCCATTATGCCGTATCCAACGCGACACGTTTTTTTCACTTTAACCAACCCGAAGGAAACTACAGCTACAAATACTGCTAAACGTGTGCTCCACAAAACACTTTCACGATCGCTTCCTGTTTGATTATCTATGATGTTGACTGTTTCGGCTCCAGGAGGGAAATGAGCTCTAACTAACTGTCGTGCACCTCTTTATACTTAATGTCCCTAACGATTCAACCAAATGTGCGCATGCATAGTTCACAGCAATACTGTTTTTAAATCCATACACGCAAAACGAGCACTCGACTTGCTCATTTGTAAACGAATATCTGAAACTACGTACATATGGTAGATGTTTGCCTTCACTTATTTGCAATAAAGTCACTCAATTTAATTCAATACAATTCCTTACATGAACCAATATTGTCTGATGAGATCGAATGCGAACTCCGTTCATCAACGGCGCAAGACTAATTTGACTCGTAGTACTATTTACCCGCAATGCAATCCTTAATTTACACACTGTGGCGTTCTTGTCATATACGAAATTTGCAATCAATGTTATGAGTATATTACCACTATCTATATTTGTGTATCATGTCATTACTAAGCATTAAATTGGTACCATACCAAAATTCTATGTATCGATTTACTTTTGCTGGCAAATAACTGTGAGATTATTGTACTTCATGTGGTAGTAAGCACAACAACTAATTCTTCACTTACTCTTCATATTTGCTACTTAAATCCATTTCGGCACGACTCAAACTTTCTTCCTTTCCTTCAATCATGTTTGTTTAAAAATAAGCCACACCTAATTTCATTTTTTCATCCATAACCCCACCTTCTTTTTTTGTCTTGCGCACCTATCTGCACAGCTGCCCAGCACGCTTTTTTCCTTGAATAGACAATGAATTGGAGAAGTGTGCTTTTGTTTGGGCTGTTCACAAGTAAGTACAGACCCTCTCAGGCGTATTGCTTTGGATGCACCCCTTAGCACGAAGCACCATTGGCTCATACTAATTTGCCAAAAATAGTCAACCTGATTCCATATATTCAGGATAGCAACCAGTAGCAAGCATTGTCGAAAGAAATTCGTCGTACCCGTGAAGGAACTGATGTAGCAGCAACTTGTGCACATCAGTGTTTTTTTTGCAAAGAAATCTTCCTCTCGGTCTTGGCTAACACACAATTTTATCCAACAAACAACTACAATAGCACAGCTTGTGACTAGCAATTTCGTTTATCGCTGCTGTCTACGCCTGGGTTCTATTTGCTCGAGCATACGCACATAACTCGGCCAAAATGTTAGCTACCAGTAGCAAGCATTGTCGAAAGAAATTCGTCGTACCCGTGAAGGAACTGATGTAGCAGCAACTTGTGCACATCAGTGTTTTTT
>VICI01000076.1:0-72955 GCA_019593645.1 Akabosia matsudoensis | reverse complement strand
TCACCTTCACCTAACACATTATGAAAATCGCAGCTTTCGTAGCACGAAACCAAGATAATCAGAGAAACAATGCTTACCTGGCTCATCCAGATCATTGGGTGTTCTTTGGCTGTCCACATCAAGTACTTCGTCTTCAGATGAGCTTTCAAGAGAAACTTCCACGAATTCAGAAACTGGGGTGAGATGGACAGGTCCACTGGGGATTGGATCTGACTCGTCCTCGTCACCAACAAAAACGATGTGAGCGTCAACATGGTTTCTCTCAGGAGATTTTTCTGAAGGATACTCTTCAACAGGCTCGCTTATAATATCCACCTGATTTAAATTGTCACCTTCTCTTCGCACAGGATCTGATGAATCATTAGATTGCTCGTTGTCAATACTGGGATCGTGATCACTGAACCGCCAATCGTCGCTTCCGTCGTCGTCTGTCCAATCGCCGTACTCCACCACGATGGGTGAATCTTCGATTTCAAATCGATAGAGTTTGTAGGGCTGTTTACCTTCCTCCATGGTAAATTTTACGGTACCATTTCAGAGGGATGGTGAAAATCAATCATAATTAATTTGACACCAAGTGCACGTTCTCAGGAAACCAGAATTTGGATTTACATCTTACTGCTAATTCGTTGCTAAAGTTTATAATCTGATTTATATGTTGAATTTGTCTAATGAAAAACTAATCAAGAACACTTTCAAGTTGAACAAAAAATCATCCATTATGCACAAATCAATGTTTTATTTCCAGGAAAATGTGGCGAGTTTTAGAAGTTTTCGTTATAGAAAAATAAAAGTCTTGACTGGGTGCTTGAGGAAGAATGACACGTATTACTTTCTCCTTTCCTTCCTTCCTTCGGAAAAAATGCTACAAATTTTCACCCAGCGGATGACTCAACGGTATTAGTATAAAGAGCCCGTGTGTAAATTTTTTCCAGTAATCATTCCTACAAAAAATTGTGTTTGCAGCATGAAAGTTCTTTGAAGAAATAAGAATTTTTTAACCTTCCAGTGACGTAAATCGTATACTTGGGTTATAGCTCATATGGAATGATACTGGAAGTGACAATTTGCATTGAAAGTGGCATGTTTAAAAACAGGAATTATAACATATACTAAAATGTTTAGATACAAGCTTGGACAATTCGGCGCTAGTAGTGGACATTAGAATTTGTATGACGTGACTGTTCATGAGACAAAAGCATTGGATCATGGAATATATAGAATAACTTATCTATTTATCTCAGCAGGACATCTTCCTGAACAAATAACTTCTTCAAAAGTTATCTTTTCTATGTCGAGCTCACACTTCTACTCTGGTAGCCTATGCTGGTTATGTGTGTGAAGCTATTTCCGTCCGTATGAATGTAGTTGATACTGTTTACTCGTCGACAATATTTTGCGTGCATGAAGTTTCAAAATGCCATTGTATAGAAAAATACGACATTGACAATTGTCTGCTCAAGTATATTGCGAATTATGGAATTGTCGTAATGAACTTGTCGATGACTCATGTACCAAGCATTGTACAATATATTATAAAATTTACTTTTTTTTTATTTCGATTTACTTTCATTTTATCATAAACATTTTACAATAAACTTTGAATTTGTAAATCAGTAAATTCGTCGACGAGTTTCTCCACGTCGATAACAACCTCGTCGAAATCGCTTTACTCCAACACAGCATCGCGAATCCATGCAAGCATGAGATCTTGAAACCCAACGTGGCCAAATCGTAGATCAGTCAAAACAATCGCTTCCCAGTTGTTTTTATATCGAACAGACCTTCCCATTCCTTGGTTAACTGCTCGCATTGCATCAGTTCTGCACCAGTTCCAGTCCTCTTCCCTCGACAACACTTTATTTCTTGTTGTTGCTTCCGGTGAGCTTGGAAGAACGAGGGGAATTCCAGCATGGATAACAAACAACCCGAGCTCCATCTTCAAGCAAAATCAACACCTTCGCTCATTTTGCCCCGATGAATGCCAAGAAGCAAAACCCCTCGATCGCTTTTGCTCATGATCCGGAAATTTTGCAAAAGATCTCTCGACCTTTGTGGTGTCGACATTTGAAGTTCACTAATGACAGATTTCTCTTCCATTATCATATCCAGTAAGGATTCAAAATCCCCACACAAAATCTGTTCCGAAGAATACTCTGGTCCAGATTTAATGGTGACTCAAAGTGAAAATTGAGCTGGCGGTCGTACGTGTCGAGGGGTGCAAAGTTCCCGATGTAATTGCAAGCTATCTTGTTTCGCTGGGGATTTCAACGAAAACAACCGACGGTTTTTTTACAAGTTATCTCCAAGGTTCCATCTGAAAGGGGGACAAAGAAGGCTTACGCTACTTAATAATCGTTTCAACTGAACCATGAATGGAATGAATACTCATGAACAAAGAAGCAAGCGCTATTTCTAATTAACAAGAACCATATACGATTTATTAGCATTGTACACAAAGTAACGAGCGCTACATGTTTTCAACAGCCGAATAACAATTTCAATAAAATAAAATAACATATCATACCTAAATTCCTAAAACTAAATGCTTCTTTCCTTCTTATACTAATATTTAAATTCCTTATTCATTATAATTAACCTAAAATTATTCAATTATATCTGCTTCCATTATTTGAAATAAAATTCGCTATTCAACAATAAACTTAAAAAAACATTTACATCCTTACAAACAAACGTATAGCACTATCACACAAAAATATGTAACAAAAAAAAAAACAATTTTAATCCGAGCAAAAGGGAGATGTGTCCATTTCAAACCACGAAAAATCAAATTATTTATATTACGTGGCCAACTAAAAAAGTTAGGAACGAGACAATGTTCGGAAAATAATGTAAAATAGATAGTTTTTTCGTTTCAAAGGAGCTGAGAAACCGGGCGCTTCTTTTTGGAACGAAACACTCTTGCTCAAACACATCATATCACATAGCTAAAACATTTTTATCCGTTGTGATCAAAAACGTTACTGAATTATTAGTTAATTGGTGGTATTACAATGCCAAACACTGATTAGTGCCTTGTAAGTTTCGAAGGCTGAAGGACAATATTGCTAAGGTCAGTTTGGTTGTGGATTGAATCTTTAGGCAATTTAGCAGTACAGCTCTGCCCTTAAATAGTATAATTATAAATCATCTATGTTATCAAGTGAATTATGAGCATACCATATAAATATTTTATATTGGTTCACTTAAAAATTACACACACAAAATCATCGTAATCAAAGATATTCAGTCGAGTTCTTGGTAACGAGCCAGCGTTAACTTTCGAGCCTTACTCTGTGGGTCAAGCTTCTCATCTACCGGTTCGGCTCCTCGGATTCCTAACCCATGCTTCCCCGATCTTCTTTCAGCCTGTAAAAATGAGTATGATTTACGTAAGTTTCAGAACAAAATGCTGTCTTTTTGTATTATGGTGCGCACCATGATTATATCCACCCTGCCTTGATTATCCCTTCCCAAACCTTGACCTTCGTGCCATCCCATTTTCTGGAGCATTCGGTTACCAATGTTGTCATCTTTTATACCGTCTTTGGTCGGCTCTTCTACATAAGCTGTGGTAAGGTCCTTTTTTGCTTGTAAATATAAATCCTGCAATCAAACAGCATCGCAAAGAATCTCTCTAAATCATTCAAAAAGCTGCTCGTAAGGGTTATCCAAGTTTAATGCATTGGACGTACCTTTAAAGTATTTTTTCCAACTTCCTTATCAAATCCAAATCGATCGCGCCTCTCTTTCGCTCTGTCTCTGTATGACGAGGATCCCGGCATCCCATCCGAGTTTTTACGTAGTGCTTCCAAATTCTTTTTGTGTAAATCCGACATTTTGATGTGTCTATGAAATGGTTATTATAGTCATAACAGAAGCATTTTAATTCCAAACTGGAGGATTATATTATTGGCTTATATAGATTAAAAACTTACTTTTGAAGCACATCCATAGTTGGGAATCTTCGTTTACAGAGTAAACAAGCGATTTTACTTTCATCGACTAGACTCGCCTCGTTACTGGCCGCATTAAACTCAACCTTGTCTTCGTCACTGCCGCTGTCGTACTCCGAATGGGGCTGACGAACTGAAGAGTCTACCGTCGTGGACTATGTAAAAATTATAAGAAAATAGAAATAAGTTTTCTTTCAATTTATTTCCAAAAGCAACGATTACTGAAAACTTTTCTGGTAAATTCGTAAGTGAAATTCTTACAACTGGTTGGTACGTCGTCAAATTTTCTGCTGCTGTGTAAACATACTCCTGATCGAGAATACTGTTTTTGCTATGCCCCGCAATTGAGGATGCTGAGGAGATGAGATTGGACGTAGTTGAGGTAGATCCTCCAGGCACCACTGATGAGGACATTGCCAAGCTGACTTGCATTGGAACTTGCCTGAATGCATCTTTTTTCTGGTTCAAAGTCTTTGCCCACTTTTCCATTTCCTAGTTTACCATCAATTATTTTTCTCAAAAACTTGTTTGATTTCGAGGCTTGAGCATGTTTGATGAAAAATTTTTCGTCTGAAACCCAATTGTACCTTGGCTATTCTTTTAGCTACTTTAACTTTATCAGACTTCTCGGCCTTCTTGCCTTTTCGTCGACCAGCGTCTCCATTCAAGATATCCGCTTTCTCCGAACAGTCCTCTTCCATGTTGCCAGACACAGCAACGTACTTCTTGTCTTGAGGACTCCAGTGGAGGAATTGTTGTTTTTCAGCGTCGTAAAAGTACTGCGTTGTTGCATCATAGTACAAGCCAGACACTGGATCAAAATAATAGCCACTGGTCTCATCATACTGATACCGACTCGTGTCCGGAACACCTGAAAAACGTTTTGTGTATTCTTGAGTATTAGTATTACAGCTCTTATTACACGTGGCTGACTGTGGAAGTTTGCTTACCTTGTTGTGAACCGGTATCTTGGTTGTCGGCCCAGCCAAGAGATGAATGTGAACCCTATACAATTAAAAATTATAACCGTATGAATAGGTATGGAAAGTAGAAGTTGTTGCATGAAACAAGAGGAGGAGATTTTCGCAGTGAAAACTGCATTTCGTACTGAAGCCGCTACCACAGGATTACTGGGTTGGTGTGAGTGATGCTGATGATGCTGCTGCGTGGAGGAACTTGTACCAGCCTTTGACGACGAAGGCTCCGCGGAGGCTCCCTTAGCTAACTGTTTTGTTCCAAAAAATTTTTTATTTATTTTGAAAATCCGTCAGCATCTAGTCTCAGTTGACGCCTATACATGATTAAATGACAAATACCTCTTGTTTGTAGTATTGTCGATAGTAGTCCAGGTACGATGCATAGTCTTCTGAAGTCTTGGCATACAATTGGGCGCAGTACTGGGCCATTTTCTCAATGTCCGCCTGCACAAAACACTTTGTTAATTTTTCAATCCTAAAACAGCAGCCTGCGTCTATTAAACTCCCTGACATAATTAGTTACCTCTGTTTTCACCTCGGTACAGGGGGGACCACTTGTCACCGGTCCGGATGCTCCACTCGAACTATTCGTCCATTGGGCAGCAGCTAACGCGGCGGCTGCTGCGTTACTGTTCTTCAAAAGTGTGGCAGGACTGGCGGATTTTCCGTACGCCGCAGACGCTGTTGAGCAGATAATTTTATTCAATGTGTTCATTTGACTGTAGACCGTACACGAGAGATATGTAGAACTTGTTTGCTTTTCCTACCTGTTCTTCCATCGATTTCTAACGAGTCTTGGGAAAATACCATGAAGAGTCTTGACGCTTCTGAAACATTATTAGCTTCCACGTAGCAAACCCCTCTGGATAGACAAGTGCCGGGCTCGCGAGCAATCTTTACATTTTTTATGGGAATACAAGCCATGCTCGGCTTCGATTGAAACGCTTGTAACACCCCCTCCTCTGTTGTCAGCGTATCTAGATTGCTCAAAATTATCACTGTAAAAGAGAAAAATAGTTATTTTTAATCATTGGTTACAGCTCAAATTTTCGGAAATGGTTTTTGGTAAAACTGAAACGTACTACTGGTCGGATGCGAACTGATTTCATCATAAAGATCACCATCTTGCTCTTCCGGTCGGGGCGCATTACATTTATAGCAAAATTCACGGCGTTTAAAGTTATGACCATGACACTGTCAGGTGAACACACAAAAAAATCACTCTTATTTTCATTGATTATCCATTGATTCCTAATTCCAGGGATAACTTTTTCACCTACCCTCTCGCAAAACCAGTCAGCAACAAGTTTGGACACGCCCTCCGAGGTGGGCACCTTTGGAATGCTGTAAATTAGGTTTGCTTGGAATTGGTCGTGCAAGACAAGTAAGCCCTGGTTTGTACGACGAAAAACATGAACACAGTTTCAGCAGCCGAAAGTGTAAAATTTTGTTTCCAAAAAAAACTGTGATTTGATATTTTGAATACCTTTTTAAGGTCCATCCATCGCGTCGCGTCAGCCACAGAGTTAAACTCGACAAAGGCAAACCCTCGGGACGCACCTGTGTTACGATTTTTCGCGAAAAAACACCGAGAAAAAAGATTTTGTTTCGTTAACTTTTTAATAAACGAGCTGAGTCTTTTCTGTCATTGGACAAAATAACAAAAACGTCCGTTCAATCGGCAAATTTCTCCGAGTTCACGTGCGCACTCATCCTGACTGAGCTGCTGGTTCACTATTTTCCGTTGAAACTCAAACGGCACATTTTGTAAACGCATGAAAGAAAATTTGTTTGAGTGACTCTATTTTTTTAAATAGATTTAGCCTATGCGCGGACCTGTATCTCGATTCCTTATCAGTCTGATATCCTTTACCATGATCCCACATCGAAGAACATCTTGTCTAATCTGTTTTTAAAAAAAGAATAAATTTACGTCAAGCAAATATTTTTTTAAATCAGGAAAATGCTGTAAATTACAATTTGCCGTTAACTCACGTCGTTCTCGTTAAGGTGCAAGGCTAGACCCCGAACCATTATGGTACTGTTTGGTTCTTGGTACTTGTACGAGTCGTACTGTGTCTTGTAATCCTGCCGATAGTCCCCGTGGTAGTCACTAAACAAAAATGGCAAAAAACGACCGAAAAACAATGAGAAACAGGAGATCCTGTTCGTGGCAAACGCCACAAGCTTCTAGAAAGATTCTCAAAATTAAGATACTTAATAAATTTATTCTTAAAACATAAAATGGCCGCATAGTTGGAGCAAAAAGATTTGATGTAACATCTCATTTTGCTTCCCAAATCACGCCAGTTATAGTAATTTAATAAAAAACATAATTCATTCCCCGTTGAAAATACGTGCTCTCCTGTACACTTTCGAACTTTCAAAATCGTTTGGGAAATTCTCAGATTGGGAGCAATTCAACGGTGGGCTTTGCTTTGTTTTGCGATTTGGCACAATAGTGTTTGTACACGTAAGCGCATGCTTGTCATTTTCAGAAAAATCGGTTACATTTTTTCCCGCTTAATAACTCATTACCGCAATAAAGTAGTGCTCCATTTTTATCTAATTAGCACCCTAGTTTGCACTGAACAAGCGCAGTGCTCCACGTTGTATAAACGTAGTGCCGCACAATGCTTTCGCTACTTTCACTTTGCAAATGTGTACAACCGCACTGGTTTTACCTGTATTCATCACTTGAGTGTCTAGAGGTGCTTCGATGTCTCCTCCGCCGCCTATGTCGACTCCTCCTGTCCGAGGACCTGGATCTAGAGCGGGATCGGGACTTAGTTGAACGCGAGGATGAGCGTCGTCTATGGCGCCTCTTTTCTTTTCTTCTCTTCTCGTGTCTGGAGGATCTATCCCTGTCGCGACTCCGACTGCGACTTCGACTTCCGCTTCTCCTTCTGAAAAACCACGAGATCGTTTCAAAAGTCATAATAATTGTAGGTGCCTCCTAATCTAACAAAAACACGAATTGAACACAAACCTTTCCTTCCTGTGACTGCTACTCTCAGACCTCTCCCTTCTATCTCTATCCCTCCTATCCCTCCCATCCCTCCGACTACTACTCGACTTGTGGCCTTCCTGATCATGATGTCGTCTACTGCTGCTACCACTTCCTCCCCCACTCCCATCGTTATTGTGATGAGACGACACTGACGCGTCTACAGAGTTGCCATAATGACTGCTATAGTCACCCCGTCCCCAAGAACTTCTGCTGTTCGTCCCATCCTCTTCCTGAACATGATCCCCAGATCCGTTCTCTAGCCCATGTCCATAGTAATCGTATCCTTCATTGTATCTTTCCATTTAACTGCCTCGCCCAAACCAACACTAATTTAATATAGCAACGAAAACCGTTTGTTCACCGATCACTGTTAACGTTATCAAGAGAACCGTCACCATAGCCATCGCTCATGAGTCAGTGTGTCACTCTCGCACTACCCATCAGCAATGGTCCCTGCAAACTGTCAGGACAAGTTTAAACACGAAACTTTAGACTTGCAACAAAGCAACGGGTCAACTTGAGGTTGTCCTTATAAGCCAGGTCATGTACGTGTACTGCGTGCGCAACCAACGTTTTGAATTTTGAATACATGCAAATGACCCGGTCCACAGCTATTTTTTTAATTCTTTCTTTTTTCTTAATTTGTGGCAAATTTTATATGTAAAACTAAACAATTTTATATAAAAACTTAGCTCTTAAATCGTAGACATTGTAACTTGCATTGCATCTGATGGGGAGCATATATATTAAAATGTAAAAAGGGGTTTTTATATTGATTTTTTTTCAACATTGCCCAGAACGAGAGCGAGTGGATACCCCATGGTTTTGGGTTTTGCACCAATGGCGAGTTGTACAGCCAAGTAGTTAAGAAAACGAGGCAAACTTGAGGACGTTTCAGGTGGTGTCATATAAAAACAGAAACATTTTTTTATAAAAAAATAACAAGTGCTTTAATATTTATATAAGAAAAAAAGTTCTGTTTTTTGTTACAATCTTTTTTTAGAGAAGACAGGGTTGACGTCAGTATGCGCATATAAGAAAACATGTCATGCAAGATAATCGGTAAAAATGTTGACAAGTAGGAGAGACCCATGCTCTGACTTGGAATAGACAATGTTTTGCGAGGACCGGAAAGTTATTTGGAAAGTTAATTCAAGACAGTTTCCGGCCATGTGCGATTGTAGATAGCAGTTTTAATAAAACGTCCTGTCAAAAGCAATACTACTGTGTTCAAACTAGGGCAAAAAGAATGTATTTTTTAACCGTGTGCTCAAAAATATCTAGCTGGGGCATTAGGCTTCATGGATAAGCCTTTAGCAAAAATAAATATATATTTTATAAAAACTTTTGCAAATTACTCTGAATCAAGACTGTTTCCGGTCCATAGACAAGTTGCCAAGTGGGGATGTAACGGAGATGGAAGGCTGAAGGGGGTAAGATGCAAAAACAATTCATTTTTTACCTTTCCAGTACAGAAATGTAAAATAGTTGCCAATCACATAGCTCTGCTTTCTGCCTCTCGCTCTTTGACAGCTCGGCTTATTTCTGTCAACTAATCCTTGGCTTTTCGGTCTGCATAGCTCAAATAAACTTTTAGCAGTGTGTCACAGATTGTTGTTTAGACTGGTTTAATACTTATTTGCTTTAATATTTCCTGGTATGATTCTTGAGTCTTTGTGCCTTGAGAAAGGCCTCCAATTATGGAAAAACCAGATAACCCTTTGCATGAGCATGAAACGAGAGACCTGTCCTAAAAATAAGAAGAGGATTTAGCCATTCTAATTGTGAGGTGCTACTTCCTTTTTCGTGAAGAAGTTTTATGAGTTTGATAGTCATGAGGCAATCTCTACCCTCGCTATTTTGGTGCCACTCTTGGTCCGGGAATATGTACTTCACTTGCTTAATTGCCTTTTTGAGCTTCAACTATTTTTATAACTTCTGCTAGTTTTTCGTATTTTTGATTTCGGGATTTTGTTTGGCCCTTCAGATGTTGTTGGCTTTTATCTATTTTCAATTATCATGTTCAAATATCTTTCTTTTTTTCGTCAGAATTTGACTTATGTGTAACTCGTTTTTTTTACGTTGCAGTAATGTCTCACCCCTCACCCTCACACGCCAACCATGCCAAATTTCATGACCTGTTTTGTTCTTCCACACACGTAAAAGGAAGCTTATCATTTATCAACCATTTTTTTCAATTGCAGACTTTTTTTTGTAGTTATTTAGAATAGATTATAATTATCAATAAAAAAAACATTGTAAACTATTGAAAAACCAGGCGTATTAGTTTATGTTTTTATTTATTTTCTTTTTTTGTAAATATGGACTATTTATCATGTAAGGTCAGTGTGTGGTAACCTTGTCGAAATGGTTAACTCCCTCTTGGTCGTCATCAGAATGTAGGAACGACATCGGATCCTGTGTAATATTTGAGTGCACACGCCCACCCTTTGTACAAATCACATCTACAAGCTAGAGACTGACCTCTGCATCTTTTCATCAACTCCTATTTTTAGCCCTTTCTCTTTTCGAACTCGCAGACCCTTTGAGCCAAACATCCTTGACTCTTTGTCATTGATTGCACTTTTATTGTTGGTGGTGTATTGTTGCTGATCAAAGATACAGCTCGGAGAATCTCAGCTTCACAATGGTATCCCCACTGACATCATGTATTTCATCATCGGTCAGGTCTGTCAAAGCTGTGCTGACAAGGTCGAGATGTCTCTCATCTGATTTTAATTTTCTATTCCCTAAATAGCCGGTCCGATATGTATATGAGTGTCACATTGACGTCTCTACGTACCAAGTTGGTATTTAAATTGTATTTTAAAAAATTGAACCTTGTAACATTGGCAGGGCTTTGAGTCCTAAAGCTCTAGAGACACCCTGCCTGTAAATCTTGATCCGTTTTAAATTTGCAGAGCCACTGCACGTTATTTATGGTTAAATTTGTGTGTCTTTTTTTGTTTGCTTATTGTGTAGCTTTGCCCGGTACCTTGCTCCTTGTCACGTCCATGCTATTCCTCATTTGCTCATACTGACACAAAATGTGCACACCTTTTCTTATTGACAGTTCCGTTGGATACTTGCAAGCACCGGAGAGGGAATGGACAAAATATTGAAACCTACTCGTCTCCTCGTCGCTCTCAAATGACATTGAAAATCATTTGGATATTGTGATTAACCTCGGAGTTTCTCTCCCGAAAAAAGGAGAAATACGCGAAAGCTCATCTTTCGATAAGTTCAGTCAGAGAGTAGCCACACAGAGGGAAACAACTGTTGACACATTGTGATGGTATTAGAGTTTTGTTCCACGACTTCCAGTACCCAGTTTTCAAGTTGAGTATCCAATCCAAGTTGGCTGTGCGTATTTGATAAGGGGGCGCTCTTGGACATTACGTCACTCTAGGAAAATCTTGTGTGACTGCAAGTGTACTCGAGCTTACCCGGAAATACATAGCTGGTAAGAGAAATTTTTAAAATACACTTCCGGTATTTCATTAAAACCTATTTGAAGCATACCCGCATTAAAAATTTAAAGTGACACATAAGCGTGCACCATGGTTAGCGTTTTCGCGATAATCAGAAAATCGGGATACGCATATACATTTGCGTGAATTGAACTTTCAAAGAATTGTCATTTGGTGTTTTCGCAGAATCCGATTTCATGCCTAAAATTCAGAGAAACTCAGGCATGAATGGAATATATTTTTGTATGAAATACAGAAACATTAAAAAATATCAATGACCAATTGGTCATAGATATTTTGTGTTTTGTGTAGTAAAAAGCAAATGAAAACCACCATCTCATGTTGCATATGTAAACAACTTTGTGTGTTCTTAGCTAGACTTGTAACAAAGAAAAATCAAACCCGCAATGTTGCAGGCACTGAATTTCTTTTTACTATAACTGGTGAATAATTACCGTAATAATTTGAATGAGGGCTAGTGTAGCTGTGTGTAAACATGGGACTACTACATTTTTACACTGCCTAAATTGTAAGAAAAAAAACCGGGTTTTTGAACTTTTCCTTTCAGTTTGACGTGTGTATCAAGTTTCGTTTATACCGCAGCTTAGGGGGAAGAAGAAGTTCAATCAAGTATTGAAATTTCCTGTGTTCCAGAGTGAAACAAGTTGGTTTGTTTTTTTGCTTTGCATCGAAAAGAATCATTTACCAGTGCAGGTATATATTTCTAAGTAACAATTATACGGAGCCTAAAGAAAAGTAGCTGTGGCACTCGCGTAAAAGACGCAAGACTTTTTTATTCAAATAATCCAAAGCTAATAGACATGTTACAGATTTAACGCTTAGGCTAATTTTAAGCTTTATCTATACAAAGTATGCAACCTTATAATTACCATGTTCTTGAGCTCATTTAAATAGTCTATTTCGAGAATATACTGGCATTTGTATTGGATTTTTTTTTCTTGACTTATCTTATTGATAATCTTTTGTTGACGTTTTTGTGGGCGAATTTGTGGGATGGACCAGTTACCCTTGCCCAGTTTCATACAAAAAAAAAGAGAAATGTAAAGGAATTCTTTTGTCCTCAATCATCAGATTCCAATTTTTCCACCATGTTTATTTCTTCGTCTTATCAAGAATGTTATAGTAGTGAAAACTTCGCTTATAAATCATTTCAAAAAATGAATGAAAAGGAAAACGTTATCCAGAGAGGGAATAAGCTCTGGTGCAAACAAACAATTTTTTTCTGATCGCGTCGAGGAAATGCACGCGTAGCTTCGTTATCATTTTGTACATGGCCACCGTCACGAAGCGAGTCATGAGAAACCAGTTGTCAAAGTAAAACCATGTTCTGCCGGATGTATCATTGAGATGCGATTGACATGACAAAATTTTCAATTATGGAAAACATTTGCATTTAAACGTTTATTATCTATTGACAACATAGCTTAATTGATTGCGATACATATTTTTACATTTCCTGGACACTTTTACACTTTTTTTACTTGAAAATTAAAATCAGCACGAGCATGCTGATACGGGGAAATGACATAATTTTATTGGAATTAACCCATCGTGTTTGTCCAGTACCACTTTCATTGTCTCCCAAACAGTGTCACCTGGATAGGCAAGCCAACATGTCTTATCTTTTGGTTTTGTTTGGCCGCTTGCTTACCCCTCCCCCTTCTAATCCGTTTTCATCCTTGGTGTCGTTGTTACCTGCATGAGAGATGACGCATGTATGTTATGTTACGGCATATCGAACATGCCATTGATAAGGCTAGTCAACTTTTTGTCATTTCCAGAGGAACACATATTTCCCATTGATGGATCACTTTGCATGCTCAAAGACTTGTACCTTGCGCATGGAAAGATCTATCTTTGTTGGAAAACTACTCAATAAAATAAAGCTGTCGTACACCTACGGAACTCCAAAGTACAAAACTTGAAACAGAGTTGGAAGAACCTGGTCATCTGCTGATGAAGCATAAGAAGCTCATTCTGATAACTTCTGGGAAGAAAGTATGAATGGTTTTGAGGCAACTGACAGGGAAATCTGAGTAATGATTGAGAGTGTAGGCGTTTCTATGTAAAATCTACTTTCATTTCAGTAAAAATAAGATAAGTCAAAGGTCACTCCATGGAGTTCATGAACTCTGGAAAAATGATGCTAGAAAAAACATACTAATACATATCATGGACTTGTGACTGAAACATTTAAGAGTGAAAATTTGCAGCGTGCAACTTGTTGATTATTATTTTTACAAGTGTACGAAAATAGGAGGCCTCAAACCCTTTACCAAAGTTATTTCTTCTTTCAATTAGTAAAGCTTATTAGTTTAATGTCATGAATCAAAAACTAATGTCCACAAGTTGATAAGAAAAGTCTTTCGGCTGCCTTGGCTCTTTTGTGCAGCAGCTAATTTGCTATGCACTGCTCTACCTATTCTGCCAAATTTATTGACAGCTTCACCTCCAATCGAGAAAAGCAATGTAGTACTGCAGTGCATATTCTTTTTACTAACACTCACTAGAGCTCAGACAAAGTAGTTTGTAAATTTACCTGAGTTGCCTACTCAATGCAATGCACAACTCATTACAAGAAAATCATGACAACAAATTGTAATAAAAAAACCATGAGTTGGATTGATTTTCAACAATGGGATGCAGTTGTGTTGGTGGTGTGGTGCCAGCAATGAACAAAAATGAAAGGGAGATTATATCATATTTTACATGCACAATTGAACACATCAACGTTTCCTATTAGACTTAATAACAGCCCTTGTTTCATTGTCCTCCGCACAGGTAAACTGCTTCACATCAAATTCATGTTCGTTTTCGTGTCCACATTCATATTTTCTTGAGCTTTTCAACTTGACCATTTGTTACATTTTGCAAGAATCGGGTTAATTTTGGCATTGTCTTTAGCCTGAGCAAGATACAAACCATATTTCATGTAAGACAAATTCCTTACGCTTTTGCGGTTTAGAATCGATTTGTCAGCGCAAGCAAAAGTCGCCTCTAAAGTTTTTTTTATTGGAGCAATGATGCACAACCACCTGTTGATGAACCACAGCGCGATCATGTCGAAAAAAAAATAAAAATGATAGCAAACTGGTAATGTTTGATAATGTAGTGGCCTATCGCATGCCTTCATAGTAGTCCCATTCTACCTACATTATGTTCGTGTGCAGTCGCTGCTGCTCCTGCTGGTCGACGCTGTCAAAATCAAATAGAATCAAGATAACGAATTGAAACAAGATTGCATGCTCAGTTGGTCCTCTCGCCGAGATAAATAAAAAAATATATAAGAGCACCAAGGTATTTTTTTTTCATTCCATGATCGCGCTGTAGATTTCAGGATGACAAGCACCTCGTTTCGATGCAAACCACTAAACAGTCTTTTTTTGCCATCAGTTGCATTTTGACTGTATCTTTCTGCAGACGTGTTTCATGTCATGTTTGAGTGCAGGTGTCAAACAGCGTGCATTCCCCTCCGCTTCAATTGATCCATGAGCTAACAGATTTTTTTCCCCTTTTCTATGAAAACGCAATCCGTCATTGACTCCAGGTGAAAAGGAAGCTGTCTAAGGTGTTTACCTAACACCGTTGTGTGTTTTCATTTAACGTCCGCGTCACGAGTTTTTGGCAAAACACTGTTGGCGCGGTTTTAACGTAAGACGTTAATCATCAAGTTGAATAGAATTAAACAGCAGATATTATATTCCATATGTTGAGACGTTGTTGCATCCTTTATCGTTGTAGTGATTTGGTGTAATTGTGCCGTTACCAAAAAATCTTTAAAAAAAGTACCTATATAGCTGTAACAGCAGATCAGTGGCCTATAATAAATAGTTGTGTGAAGTACTGTTCAAATGAGTTCCTTACAGGAAATACAAGGGGAATAGTTTTCGATAGCAAACAACATCAAAGTCAATTAGCTTTGAGGTAATTTGCAAAACAAGTTGGGATTGCTGGTGAGATATTTAAAAAATGTAATTTTCTAACATTCAAGATGATTTTGCAATGTTGTCATAAGCTTTCAAATTTACATGGACAAACCTACAAAAAAACAAACATCTTGAAATCTTACACGGAAACCCGAATAAACACGCAGCGTCCGAAGCCGCGAAAAAGGCTTAAGTTATTGTGTCCGCTTCCGCTATCCTCAGAATCAATTGCAAATGCATGATCGTCCATCCATCCATAGGCAGAGATAAATATACTCATTTTATTTTCATGCAACGAAACACCTAAAAATAGTATCCTTTCTAAATGATCGCGAATAAGGCGACTTTTGGGTTTCATTGTTATTTGCCTTGCGTAAGAATTTTGTCATTCCTTTACTTTCTATATTTTTAGACGATCGTGGACTAGTTATCCTGATCATCATAAATTATAAGGAAAAGGGAGGTTACAGTTTTGACTGGTTGCTCATCTTTTGTGATTGCAATTTTTTTTTCAGCTCTGAATGTCAAGCTTGTTACGATGTACGAAAGTTTCGTTCTTGGTAGGAATGGCTGAAACAAACATACATATATTTTAAGTCCGTTTCTCTCTTTCGTTTCTTTAGAAAGTAAATGATTGCGATAATCATTGGCAGAGAATGTTTCCATTCAGAGGCACACAAGTGGAAAGATTTTTTTGTTCAGAATGTGATTGTCTCATAATAGCTCTTTTTTCAAAAGTAGGTCAGCAAAATAATATTTAATATGTATATTTTTTAAATTAATTTTCATGAGTAATTTTTAATCATGATATTGAACTAGAATAGTTCTAAGTACCAAATGATCGAGTTTAATTTTGATTGTGCTGATGATCATATCAATGAATGAAGCAAAACACAGATTTCCCGAAAACTTCAAAACTTAGAGTACCAAAGAAGACAAGATGACTGATTACCTTGTCATATATTTATTCCTTCAAAAACCAAAACTTGATTAAACCCCAATCTCGCTAAAAATCCACTTAAGAAGTGACATAATAGTAGAGCTGATTAGCCTTTTTATAGTTAAAATTAAACATGCGTGAGTTTTGCAAACGACAAGAGACCTCGAGCCACTCAAATTCATTTGCTGTTGCACTCGTTAATCGATCTGGTGCCGTTGTGAACAGTTTTTTACAATGTTTGTTCGCACCAACAAAACGGAGGTAATATTGACAAGATGATTACTTACTGCATTGAAAACAAACAAAAAAAAATTAGGACAAATAGCTAATAAATAAGGCTAGCATAAAAGATGCGACTTAAAAAAGGCTGAAAGATGCATTCTTTTGAGGATAATCAAAAGTAGTATCGGATCATCATGGAAATAAAGTTTTGTATAGGGTAGCTAGCCAACATTCCTTTGTCTCTTCGTGCTGAATTCGTGACACGTTTGAGTTGGTGACCGTGCCCTAATCATGCAGACGTGAGTATTTTGTGCGCCAAAAAAAGCTGTTTTCTGGTGGAGACCATTAACAACCCCGTGCAAAATGGCAAATACATGTAAATTTTTTTAACGGGTATTCAAGTAAATTACAGGTCTAGCGTAGGAATCACACTAAAAAACAGGCGTCATACTTATGGGCGTGGCTCCAGCGTTTTGAATATGTAGTCATTCCAAGTTATTTTTGCACTAACAACGTTCCAACCTCGCTGGGAATAGTGATTGCGATGCCTCAAGACAAAAGATTATTTGTTTGGGAATATT
The DNA here is from genome assembly GCA_019593645.1 of Akabosia matsudoensis. Lineage (NCBI taxonomy): Eukaryota > Metazoa > Arthropoda > Collembola > Entomobryomorpha > Paronellidae > Akabosia > Akabosia matsudoensis. The sequence goes on along the minus strand of VICI01000076.1, from coordinate 55,852 downwards.
TGTCTATAAATGAATTATATTTATTTGTCTATAATTCATTTCTATATATGAACCTAATAACACGCTTGCATGCAAGATGCACTACGTTAAACTGGAAGGAAAACTGCAAGCCACTCTGTAACAAAAGAAGAGTCCATGGCTAATCGATGCTAGATCAACTGACCGACCTCTTGATGGTTTACCCTTTTGCAAGACAATTTAGCGTTTAGCAGAACACGGCAAATCATATATTTTGTAGTTTTTATTTTCAACCTAGAACCGTTAGTTTATCATAATTTACCATAAAGACCCGTTTGTAAAAATCCTTAAAACCTTGTAATTTTTGCATGCAATTGCTGCATAATTAAAGTCTATTTTGCATTATTTTGGTTATTTTTACACGACTACGCGTTTCACCTCTTAGCAAGGCAATCCTCACCTTCACCCTTATTAATAAAATGCAACGATAACTGTGTAATTATACTATTTTTCTATTCTATAGCTTTTTTTTTCTTTACAGTCCTAATAGAAACAAAAACTCACTTCGCGATTGTAATATGATAGTTGTTTAAATACTAGCAAACCAAAATATCAATCCTATTTAGTATTGTTTCTACAGACAAAATATTCTTTAAAACTACTTATTTTCCCCTTAGAATTGTTAGTACGACTGATACAGTTCGCATCAGTCAAGATATAAGTTCGTCTAGCGGCATTATCATCATCATTTGCCAAAAAAACAACACCAATCCAAATGAGATTAGATGGACACCTAAAACACGTACTCACATTGATAAACTTTTTTTTTTTCTCTTCAGAAAATGGGAGTGAACTTGCAGCCGTAGTTTAGATGAGCCTTGGTCATATTCTACTGAGTACTTGTACTAACTTAGTTTTTTTTGTAGACAGTGGTAACTAACGATGATAATGCTGCGGATAAAGTGGACGATGCCAAGAGATCTGTTTTTTTTTTCCTAGCTGCATTGATTGCTGCACGAGGGTAGTTTTTATTCATGAGACGATCTCTTTTCCATCAGCTTCGGTGATACTTGCATTCGTAGTTAGAAAAAAAAGACACACAAAATATTTTATGCATAAAACAAAATGTGACGTCCATTAATTCCGTAAGGTAGACTTGTTGGTGTTCATTTGAAAGCATTACTTCTCTATATAATAGTCTATATATGTTTATTTTGCGCTGCATACGTTTTTATGAGTGATTAAATGATGAATTACTAAAAAAAAGTATATTTTTTTCTTCCTTTTTTTAAAATAAAAATAGCATGGACGCGGCTCGCTACGTACAACAGAACGAAACAAAGTGATAATCAGGAACACCTTTTGTAGTACTACTCTTTATATTGTTTTTTTGCTTGAATTCATTCATCAAGTTTGTTTCATCGCTACGAGTAGTACGTTGATATCGGGCCTAGTACAAAAAAAATCATTTGATTGAGGGCGATAGCTACAAGAAAAGCTACAGCATCGAAGTTGGCGTCAACAAAGACGAGCTACTGAGCCTCAAAACGAAGTTTAAAAAGGAAAAGTGCTATAATCAATTTTTTAGTGGCGGTAGCAGTTTCAGCATAAGTATAATTAATCATCATCATCAGCCGTGCAGTTGTTGTTAACATTTGGCTGGTGAAACAACGTGCTCTTTGGCAGTGAACTTACTGTATCGTTGCGCTCTCAACCGCAAGTTGCCTTTTGCAAACAAAACTTTCTCAAAAGAGTCTCTCTGGACAAATATACCCGAAGCGAAGTGAATAGTCACCATGGACGTATCTCAACTTCGAGAAGAGCTGACCAAGTACAACCAAGAACATTTGCTTCAATTTTGGGATGAGTTGGGGAATGATGAGAAACAGGAGCTGTATTCTGAACTTAAAGAGTAAGAGCATTTTTGTTTGTGGTGACCTGTGAAAAAAGTGATCAATGTGCCTTTCATTTCATAAAAATAGTAAATAATCTGTCAATCATTTCATCTAGATTGAACCTCGAGGAGGTTACCCGTTTTTTCCGTAAGACGCAACATAGTAACACCGAGGACGTTGGGAAGTTGGATGACAGGCTGCAGCCAATTCCGGCCGATATTCATGGAGCTTGGGTGCGAACTGACTCGGACAAGTTGAAGCAGTATGAGAACGAAGGTAATATATTTCTTTTCGAAGAATGTTCTGCATATTAAATGAAAAGCTTGCCCATGCAAACATAGTTAACGCAACGTGGCTTTCTTAATCTGCATGGTCACTGCCAGTTGCCCCCGACGACATTTTTTAGTCCACAAGTTCACCGCAAACGTGATCAAGTGATACATTTAGATATGTACCTAAGCGTCTAGCATGCACCCCGAGAGTTTACGATGATGGTGGCCTGCCAGTCGATTTTATAATTCATATTTTCAGTTTATCCATGGCACTTCCGTAAACATGCTTTTTGGGCATTGAATGAAGAAAAAGCTTCGGCAAGTTAATAGGGGAGGAGCCATGAATGCACCAATAAACTTTTGTAAATGGCCTGGCTAACATGGAAAGTCCCTAAAAAAATTTGTACCCGAACAAAAAAATAGTCTTCCAGCTTGAATTTTATGAGGTGAGATTGAAGCTTCAACCTGACTTGCTCGGTTTCCCTGGCCAAGTTCAGCTTTAGCTCTAGGGAAACGAGGAAGCAGCCAGTAGCTTCTCTAATTAGCATCACAATCACAGCTTTGTCTGCTCATTCATAAATGTTGTCTTACGTGACAGGGCAACTGAATTTTCAACAGTAACACATAATTTTAGCAGAATAGTTTTCCTCGCTCGGATGATAGGTAGCAAGACCCTTTGTGATATTCCCTTAAGTCTGCATACGCAAATAATGTGTAAACGTATTTTGCTATTTACCTCTACTTATTTTTTGTTTTTTAAAAACATTCTGCAAGCATAGCTAGGTAAATACTATAGATTGAGAGTACTTTCTTCCTTGTAATTTTGGTGCGAGCTAAACTAGTCTGTAGGTCAAAAGAAGAAGATATTTTGAAGATGTTTTTTCGGGAAATTATGAATACTATGAAAACGAAAAACGCCTGTGGAATATGACACATGCATTTTTAACAAAGAAAGGTAACATTTCCTAGCACTAAAAATCAAATCAACATAAAAAAAATTCCGTTCAGTTGTATTGACCAATGGTCTTTGTCCTTTGTCTGATGCATATCCACTCATAAACGACTCATTCACATGTTCCCATAGACGTGATGGCATGAATTATTATGCTGATTTTTGCTATAGCGCCCAAGCACGCTCTACTCAAACATTTCCTTAAGAATGTTGAGATCTTGTCTTAGCTCAGCTTATTAACAAGCCATCGAGACCGTTTTGGCAGACCCAAAAATAAAAAGCCAACGAAAAGAACGGTTTTATATAAGCCAACAACTCTTGTTCTTGTTTCATAATGTTGTAAAAAAATCCTTTCCTGAATGCATGAAAATAATATAAAGCGTTCTTTTTGTTTAATTCTTTACAAAAAATGTTTATTTTCCTTGTCCGATAAGAAAATCTGGCAGTTTCTTGCTATGTATCGTGTTACTTTAGGTTTGCATAATTGTTTTAGCTATTGAGTGCTAATATTGATGCATTTAAGACATATTTGAAGAACGATAATCCAAAGTTGAAGTTAGAAAACTTGTTTTTTCATTTAAAAAAGACGTTGCCTTGAAACACCCAATCTTAAAATAGACGCCATGTAAAAAAAAGCCAGTCATTCGTCAATCGATGACGATGCGATAAAATTCCAAATGATATCATTGAAAGGCTTAAGATAATCGATTGCTTGGTTGGAATGTGGAAATGATCTTGCATTTTTGCAAATACTTTCGAGGTACCCGAGCTATAAAATGGGTGTGGCTGCATTTCAAGAAAAGTCTGAAATAGTGCGAGTATGCAAAGCTATAATTCAATTAAACTAATCATATAACAAATAATCAAATAACCATTGAAATGTATTTTCCCAGGGTTGAGACTGATTTCTCAAGGCAAGGTTGCCGTTTTGCTCCTTGCTGGGGGCCAGGGCACCCGTCTTGGAGTCAACTACCCCAAGGGCATGTACGATGTTGGTCTTCCCTCCCGTAAGACCCTGTACCAGCTACAGGCTGAACGAATCGTCCGGTTGGAAACCCTCGGGGAACAAGTCACCGGACAACGTGGAGACGTTCCATGGTACATCATGACCAGTGAGCATACGAAAGAGCCCACCCTTGAGTTCTTCCAGAAGCGAAACTTTTTCGGATTGAAGAAGGACAACTTGGTTGTCTTCGAGCAGGGAATGCTTCCTTGTTTCACATTCGATGGGCGCATTATTCTGGAAAAGAAAGGGAAAATCGCCAGAGCTCCAGGTAAGCAAGAATATCTGTTTTGGAACTTGATATGCTGGAAAAAGTTGAGTACAAATATAATGCGGAAGGGTTCGAGTCAAATACGTCCCCGTCAAATGATTAAACGTTCCATATCAGATTAGCATTGACTAAACTTTGACATTTTTCATGACAGACGGCAATGGAGGACTCTACAGAGCTCTCAGAGATAAAGGCATCCTCAGCGACATGGAATCGCGTGGCATTGAGTACGTTCATGTCTACTGCGTTGACAATATTCTCGTCAAAATGGCTGATCCAGTTTTCATTGGCTACTGCTACCTAAAGAACGCCGATTGTGGAGCTAAGGTAAATGAATAGACAAAAAAATGTCATTTTTTTCTGCTTCCTGAATTTTTGTCATGATAACCATCTGGAGATTGTAGATAACCTTAAACCGCCTCAAACTTCCTTATAATTTTCCATGAAAAACTAAAACAAAATTTAATTTTTAAACGAACTGATAACTGATTAACTCATCAACTTTTGCTTGTTGTTCTGTCAGGTTGTAGAGAAAGCATTCCCTACAGAAGCTGTTGGTGTTGTATGCAAAGTGGATGGACATTATCAGGTCGTCGAGTACTCCGAAATTACCTTGAAAACAGCTCAAAAACGCAATTCAGACGGTCGGCTTGCATTCAGTGCGGGCAGCATCTGCAACCACTATCTTTCAACTCAGTTCCTTCGGCGCCTTGTCGAGTAAGTGAATGAGGATGGAGGGCGGAGTCATGAAACTATTTTTTAAATTGTATGAAAAATCCATGAATTCAACTAACTTTTAATTCTGAACATGACTATAACAGGGGGCCCGAAAACGAACTTAAGCACCACATTGCCAAAAAGAAAATTCCATATGTGAACTCAAGTGGAGAGATTGTCAAGCCCGAAACGCCCAATGGCATCAAGTTGGAAAAGTTTGTCTTTGACGTATTCCAGTTTTCCGAGCGATTCTGCGTTTGGGAGGTACTCCGAGAGGACGAGTTTAGTCCTCTAAAGAATGCCGACGGAGCAGAGAAAGACACTCCAACAACTGCGCGACATGCCTTGTACTCCCTTCATCAGCGCTATATCCTCGCCGCGGGAGGTCGATTTGTCGATGAGAGTGGCGCAGAGATTCCACTCATTCCCAGGTATGGCTCATTAAATTTTTCTTATCAGTAGAAAGATGTGTTTTATCTCTCTCTCTCTAATCAGTCCGATGTTGGATAAATGCGGATAATGTTTTTTTTGCATGAATTGTGTGGTATCCTCACTAAAAAACGTCTTAACATATATTCTTACCTCTGCATGCTAAATATAATTTATTTTTGTTTGATTTTGTTTTTGATTTGCTTACTATGTGTGTTTTTTACCCCTCAACCTGTGTTTTATTTTTGTAGTATGTTGAATAACAACGCTATTTTACTGGAGACAAACAACAATGAGATGTAAGTTAGCCCCTCTTATTTCCCTCCACAGTTTATAATTTTTTTTTTTTTTTTAATCTTTAGTTTTTCTTGTGTGTCATGCTAACAAATTTATTTCTTCGTTTTTATATCGTGAATCTCCTCTGTATCACATTTATTTCAAATTTCGCTATCAATCTTATTTGTTCCTTTTTTTTTGTTCCTTAGTCAAAAATCTTGCATGAGCTACAAGGCTCCTGTGGTCGTGGAAATCTCACCACTTGTCTCCTACGCTGGGGAGGGACTCGATGAGGCCGTCCAGAACAAGGAGTTTCAGCCCCCAATCACTCTGGTAGCTCCAACGGAAAAGGTTCCAGACTCCCCCAACCCAACACTGGAGATGCCTTTACAAGTGCACGTTGTCAAAGCACCTTCCGCTCTAATCCAGACTAACTAAGCGTGTTATAAATGAAAATATTATGTTGTATACTGTATAAAAAGCCACACAACCGCAACTCTTTCGGCATCCAGATACGTGGAGAGTCGCAACAAAAAAAAATCGGTCCAGAAAACAATACATTCATACATCCACACAAATTTACTTTTTTTATAGGAAATGACAAAAAAACATATATTTTTTAAAAAAATAGAAAAGAATTTTTTTGAAAAATAATACTACAGCTCTTGTTTAAGAGCTTTAAAAAAAATATATATAACGAAGCCCAAGCCCCATGAACAATATACTCTGTAAGTAAGGAAACAAATTTTTATCATGCTCTGAAAAGAAAATATCCATTCAAATCATTGACGATATAAAAATAAAGACACATTCAACTCCGTTTTTAATACTTCAACTGCAGAATAACAACAAAAACAGACAATTTATTTCATGCATATTCCGTATTCATATTCAAGAAAAATGTCTTGCGTAGATGCACTTTGTAAAGATGAAGTTTTTCCTGCGCATATCACTCACGAGTTTCACTGAAGGAAAAAAAAAACTTTTTCCTATTTTATGCAAAATCTTTAATTTTAGAGATAAGACCTGTTGGCCCTATGCGCATACAAAGGCACTCGTACAGCCACTGATAACAACGAAGCAACATCCTCTCGCTGGTACCTATGACCAGTCTTATTTTTTTGGAAATCATGTCGACCCTCGAAAGCATCGCATGAAGCGGAATACACCGAGAGCCCCAGCAATTATGGAAATCGGAAGGATTCAAATGAGGTGTAATGACTATGACTGCGGCATCCAACTACGTTAAGAGGACGTCCTCAACAACATTAAAATGGCTGCCTATTTTTTGTTGATGAGCAGGAAATTTTTAGTATAGTTTGTATCTTTTTTACAGTGGTCCTCCTCCTAATCTGGGTAGAATACTTATTATTTTTCTCTGTGACTTACTCTGGAGTTCATTCTTCCTCGAACAAGGGTGAACGAAATAAGTTGGCCAGTCGAGGATTTCTTATTCACGCTAAAACACGTCTTAACTGTTGTAACCACGAAGAAAAAATTTACTAAATGTTTTTAGCTTTGCGTTATTCAACTTTTCTTATAAAAATCTCCTATTTTTAACGTAGATTCTTAAGCAGCTTCTTAAGTTTACAAGCAAAAAATTTTTTTAAAGAAGAAAAAATGTTCAAGGGTCGAGGTGGAATGGGATTAAGTTTCAGATAATCGCTATTAAAACTAATTATCCTTCCTTTTTTATTGAACGTATTGGGCAATTGTTAGTTTTGAATACACCTTCTTTTTTTAGTACTAGTCTTAGCGAGAAAGAAGATAAATCAATCAAAATAGCTTAAGAGAAAAAAAAGGCGACGTTTATTTTTAAGTTGGAAAAAAGTATATTTTTAACTCGACCAGTTTAGTTTAGTATGTTGTCCGACTCGGCCGAAGAGACACCGACGTTGACAATGGATGAGCTACAGATGCAACTTCCGCGAACGACTCTGCAGCCTGCCTTGTCTCCGTCGCCCCCACCGCCGCCCCTCTACTCGCTCAAGTCCTCGTCGACTTCGTCGGAGCTTGTCGAGTTTTCTGAACCCGGATTAGACTTTTATTCTTCCCCTTTTGACAATTCCTTTCCCTATCGAGGGATCTTAAGCAATGAACGTAGCTTTTCATGCTCATCGCCAAATTCGAACATGTCGTTTCTCTCGGAAACGTCTTTTAGCAAACAATCTCTTTTGAGAAACTCAGAAGACAGCGGAATCGCAAGGTAAGACGAAAGATTCTCACGCCTGCCTTTGCAGCGATTCGTTCTCGAGTTTTTATGCGTCTATGCAAAAAGAATTTATGGTCCTGCACTGGTCTTGATTACATGATTTTCAAAGTTTTCTTTACTTTTTTTTGCAGCGACAGCTTTGGCTTATTGACTGCCACGTCCACGCCGTTTCGTGGTAATGACGCCAATTTTTCATTGGATTTTCATCGCGTTCTTACTGGAGGGGGAGGGGCTGCTGCTGCTGCCGCCGCCGCGGCTGTCTCAGCTTTTAGCACTGATGAATTGGGTCCTCTCTCAGGAGCAAGTTTTGTGCCATCCTCGCAAACGTTGAATGACTCGATTCTGTCCACATCTTCGATTGACAGCATCACAGGCCTTAGCTCAAGTCTGGTCAAGTGGAACTCTCCGTCCGTCACCTCGACGCCGAGCGCTATGAAGTTTGATTTTTCTTTTCCGATTATTTCCGAACCCTCCTTGGGAGGAGGAATGTGTTTGAACAATGACAGTGGCGTTGGGAGCAGCAATGGCAGTAGCAATGCTAGTGTTGACTCGCCATCTCGTCTTCTCGCTGCCGCACCCGATGCTGGCACCATTTCTTGTTCGTATCCGTCCACACAGTGGACGACCGGCGATGCTTCATCACTCATGGTAAGAGAAAGTCCGTTTTCGTCAGCGCAACGCCTCTACATTCATGAATATTTCCGTGGCCATTGTTTCGATTGTTTCTTATGTGTAGGGCCAGCAGGTTCCAGAGAGTCCTAGCAGCAACGCTCCGATCACTTCGTCTACACCATTCAGTGCGTCAATTTGGAGTCCGTCGTCTCAGGTTTCTGCTGCCGCTTCCAACAGCGCCTGTAACAATGTATCTGGGAATATTAGCGACATTGTTACCAGCAGCAACAAGACTAGCAGCAATAGCCTCCCATGGGATGATGACACTTTTAAAGGGCTATCGAAGCAGCAACTTTTGGCTTTTGTCGATGTAAAAACAATTTTGTTCCAAATTCTTATGTTTTTTAATATTAAAATAAAAATAGCAAAGACGAATTATGTTTCCCAGGTCCTGAAGGAAACCTTGGAGGAAAGCATTCGAAATCAGGATGAAGTCAGGATCAACCAACTGCAAAGCGCCATTGTGGATGTTCAGCAGCACATCATTTCCACATTTCTCTACGAGCCATCTGAAAGTTCTGGCAGCGTGAGTACACCTACATCAAGAACCGTAGCGTCTCCGATTCTCTCGAGCCCAACCGACACGTCCCTCGACAGACAGGCCAAGATGCATCGAGAGATGAATGGTGAAAAAACAACGGAAATATTTTTAATGATTTTGCAGCAAAACATTATCTTCGGGAAATAACCATAATTTTTTTCTTTTTATAGGCTCACGAGATGCTCCATACACTTGGAGTGGACAGTTGCCTCCACGCATTCACAGGAATCCAATTTATTCATGCAAAGTACGAAAAAAGCTTTTCAAATTTTTTCAGCTTTTATTGTTTTTGTGTATTTGAGTTTCATAGTGGCTCGATGTTTTTTTTTCTTTGTAGGTTTTTCTTGGGGGTCTCCCTTGGGACATTACTGAGTCGACCCTAATGCAGACATTCAAGCCGTTCGGACTTGTGAAAATTGAGTGGCCAGGAAGGGACTCGGTCTCGTCCACAAGAGCTAAGGGTTATGCGTATGCAGTTTTTGAGAATGAGAAACAGGTAGAGATTTAAAAAATCATGGAGGATAAGCCCGTCGCAAACTAATAAGCAAAACGCATCTCTATTGGAAATGCTTATCTATTTTTGTACAAATTTCTCAGGTCAAGTTCCTGCTACAGAATTGCACCCATGATTACAACCAGTGTCGTTCTGGCAACTACTATTACAAAATTTCATCAAAAAAGTACCGTGGGAAGGACGTTCAGATAATCCCGTGGGCGTCTAGTGACAGCAACTTCAACCGGTGTCACACGATTGACCCACTCAAGACGATTTTTGTGGGGGCACTTCATGGAATGGTGAATGCAGAGGGTCTCGCGACCATCATGAATGATTTGTTTGGAGGAGTTGTTTATGCAGGTACGACTGCGGCAGGGACATCATCTAGAGAGACAGAAAGTTTATGTTTTTGCTTTTCTAAATGTTTCAGGAATCGACACGGATAAGACCAAGTATCCGATTGGCTCCGCTAGAGTGACATTCAACAACACTCGCTCCTACTTGAAGGCAATCAGGGCGGCGTTTGTGGTCATCAAAACGCCACGGTTCGAGAAGAAGCTTCAGGTGGACCCCTACTTGGAGGATGCTACTTGCTCCGTTTGCAAATTACAGCAGGGGCCGTACTTCTGCCGGGACACTGCCTGCTTCAGCTACTTTTGCCGAACTTGCTTCCAGTACAAACACTCTGATCCCAAGTTCCGGTCGCACAACCCCATGATGCGGACCACGCACAACAAGGCCTCACAGCCCCACCAGCAGAGCGTCGTCATGAACAGCAACTTTTACTCCGGCCAAGGGAACAAGGGATCTGGATTCAATGCTAATCATCACCAGCAGCAGCAGTCCCCGTATAACTACGGCACTCCGAACAATCATCACAACGGCTACCAGGGATTTCCGAACGGACACAATGGCAACCGCCAATGGAACAACACTGGCCGGATCTCTCCTCAAGGAAACTACTCAGGAGGAGGTGGGCAAGGTCAAAACTTTGGACTAAACGGAGGAGGAGTTGGAACCAAGTTTAGCAATGGCGGCGGTCAGTTCGGTGGTGGTGGCAGTGGAAATGGTAACAACTCTCCGTCCGGACATTTCAACCACCCAAATAAATATTTTGGACAGGCTGGACATCGTCAACAGCAGCAGCAGCAGCAGTTTAACCGCTGGTAAAAAATACATATTATGTTTTTTCTTCGTCATGGAAACCAAAGTAAAAAGGTAGTTGTTTCTTTATGTGAAATTTTGTTATTAAATTTGATGGTGATGATCATGGTTGATCTGTTGTCGACGTTGACCCCGGTTAATTAGTTAACTAAGAATAGTTTTAATGTATTAGGATATAAAACAAATGTTTAAGTTTATCTATCTACAAAAACAGTCATAAGTTGATTTGAAAACAAAAACAAAAAAGGAGTACATAGTTGGATTCCGATTTAGTGATTTGTCTCTTCTGGCAAATTACTTTTTCGTCATGAAAAGAATATGTAGGATTTATATTTTAGTTAACTTATGAAATTGTAGTTTAAAACTTGTTAATCAAGAAAGGAAAAGAGTGCTTATCAATGGTGTTAAATATTATCGCCTTTATTGTAAGTACATTGAAATATTCTTGCAATTTATTATTTCCTCTAAGTGTTATTATGAATAATTAATAATTTATTAACAATTTCTCTCATCAATTTCAAAAACCTGTTCCGGTTAAGGAGTTTTTTTTTTGTTTGAAAAAAAGAGGTTTTTCTTATTTTTCTTAATTTACTACAATATAAGCTAACATCAAAAGCTGAAATTTACGATTATTAATCTAGATCCGGATGAAATTTATTTCAAATATGAATTACGACTTTACCAGCAGCTATAAAGATAGAATGATGTGTTAAGCTTTTTTTTTCTATTCGACAAGTCTTCCGACTTTGTAGACTGGTACAAAGTTGTTTACTACCTGGTGAATCATTATTTTGTTGTTTTCTTCAATGGAAAGCTAAATCAGATCATGAATAAAAAATGCTCCGAATATTTAGCATTAAAAATGTAAACATTTTATGGCATGAGATTCATTCGTTTCCATTATCAAGATAAACATTTGCATACTTTTTTTTATATAATTAGTACAAGTTTCGAAGGTGTATTTGAAAATATTTCCATTTTGAATGAGATATAAGATTAGATAAGAGAGAGAGAGAAATTTGATGATCATAGGAAAGAAAAAATCAGTATCGTTTTCTGAGTCTGCGACATTTCTCTTACTTGCGGAAAAAGCCAAACATTCCGGAAGAGGATGGGCCCATCAGCATTGGCACCTGGTTTTTGTGAGTGATTGTAAGCTGTCCAGGACAGAAGAGTGAAAATTTTATTATGACAGGGTTTTTTTTTTTTTGCAAATGAAATTTATGTTGACTAAGAATTTGCTGCAAATTTGAGTATGTTTTACCGTGCATGGCGCCTGCATCCACGGCTCACCGTCAATTTGCATTGGAAACCGTTTCCTAGTTCGTATAATGACTGTGGAACACTGGGCGAGCCTCTTTCCTGACGCTCGGAGTCCAGTTCTAACTTGACCCATGTGAAGACAATTCTCCAAACCAATTACCTCAATAAGTTGGTCACCAATATCTAGTTGGGCAGTGAAAAAATAGAGAGAAATACATTTACTCACAACCTGGAATGCCATCGTTTCAGTCTGTTTGGGTTTTCCGTCATGTTACTACCTTGGACGGCTATTGAGAGATTTGCAGTTGGATTGGGCTCCTCGTTCCTCCTCCGTTTGCGGAGCTTTTTGGCTCGCTTCCGGGACAAGTGATCTCCCCACATATTTGTACCACCGTAAATGTATGGAATGTTTAAAAGGGCGAGCCCTTGCAGGGACGAGCCTTGGTCGAGATTCAGAGCAACTCCGTCACACTGGAACACATGAAATTTGAACACAACTTAGATGCGTGTGAGAAATAGTGCTATTGCACTAGTTCATCGTTATTATTATGTGATTCCCGAGCCTTACTTCGATTTCCAGCTCTTGATGTAGATTCTTACATGTTGACGCAAACTGCTCTGTCATCCCGAACTCAAAATACCACATCTTGTTTCTTACCCGAGAGTTAAATTTGTGTGGGTGCTTCTCTCGCTCTAGATGAAATTTGACACAAATCGCGGCATCCTACAAACAGTCACAGTGGGAAAATATTTAAGGTAAGCAATGTGGCAAGCTGATGCTATGTCGCAAATTTAATTGCCATATTATTGCTTATGCTCACCACGCCAACTGAAAAATAATTGTTGATAATGTTGTACGGCATTGGATCCCCTTTCCGATCATCTTCAGACATGTTTGATAATGAGATCTGCCACCGATCCAGCTTGACTATCGACGACTTTTCCATTTTCTATAAAAAACAAACGTTTCAGTTTGCTATTCCAGAGGAAAATGACAGCTTAACCTAATTTCCTTGCAAGCTACCTTCAAAATTTTCGGGAGGGATTCTCCTTCATAACCACCACCCCATTTTAAGCACCTAGCGAGATCATTACCAGTTCCAAGTGGGATCACACCGACTGGAGGTTGATCCACGTACTTTAACTTGTCTGAAAAAAACAAAGAGGAAAACAAAATTAACCGTCGTAAAAATCATGCGTAAAAATAGCTTGTCTCATACCCATACTGTCGAGCAACCATCCAACAGTTCCATCTCCTCCACAACATATAACTCTTAGGTCGGGAACATCTTTAAACATGTTTAATGGCTTGGATGGTCCACCGGAAGTAATATTGTACACCTTTAAAAAATAACAATGTTTCTTTGTAGTTGTGTTATGTAAATTTGCGCTGACTATGTTAATATTTCATTAGAAATGTTACCTGTCGAGGGTTAAGCAGATACTGAAACTTTCGGTAGAGCTTAATCCCTTGGTTGCCCCCACTCTTGGGGTTGATAAAGACTAGCAACGGTTTTGTGTTGGAAAGCGGGGTGATTTGAAACGACATGGGTCCAGAGCCCGTCGGCGACTGAACAGGATCGGGGCTGGCTGGTTCACCCTGTGTAAATGCATATCTTGTAACTACTTCCAGGAAACTATTTGAAAACCTTTTTTGTGGTTTATACAATATATTTTTAAAATCAACCAATAACTGTGTTTCAACAGATTTTTAAAAAAAACTTGATGATGTGTTCATGCTGAATTGGATTATATGCTTGAATACTCTCCATCATAAAACCCACCTGTTCCCCTCCCTCCGACCGTGAGAGACCGGATATCGACCTTGCGTCTTTGGAGAAGGACCTCTGTCTGTCCAACACTATCGGACAGATTGCCGTAGGTGGAAGAATGTTGGACCGGAGATCTCCCAAATTGCACTCAGGTTTTACTTGGCTCGCACAGCAGTTGTGTAACTGCGGATGATAGAAAAAGGAAATCAACTGGATCAGCAAAATTTAACACGCAAAAGTGGATTGCGAATGTGTTCAGAAGAGCTATTTTTAGGATGAATGTTAACGTGACAATAATCGTAACAATTTTCAAAGGCTTTTAAAGGTAATTTCAAATAATTATATTGAATCCTTTCATCTGACATTGAAAAGATGGTGAAAAGAGAGGAAGAAACATGACGTAAGCCATTTTTGAGACTGTGATTGACTCAACAGCGCGTGCACAATTAGCACGCCCTTGAATACATAACCATGATCGTTACTCGATCGATTTTCACTAGTAGACGTACCGTCATTTGACACCAGCGACAGTGCAATCCCGTGATCCCGTTGTAACTTTTGATGGTTTTCTTGCATTTGGAACATTTTCCATGGCAATTCCCTTCCACCCAGTGATGTTGCATCGTCTAAAAGAAAAATTGTAAAATCAAAGTCACAAAATAACCGTCTTGTGGAAAACTTCGCGCGAGAGAGAGAGAGACTAATTCTTTTAGTTGAAATCATTCACCTGCTGAGATTTCTTGGACTTGACATAAGTTTGAACGCAGTTGAGGGGTGCTCTTTGAACGCACCTTTCATGGACTGTGTACTTACACCAAACACAGCAAAGTCCCTTTTTCCCAACTCCCACCAACATGGTCAAGCATAAGTTACAATAAGCAGGTCTGTTGAAATGTTTCAGTCTCCAGAAGTGACTCCCATCCTCCTTCACGGCCTTGAAAACACGTTTGAGAAAACATAATTAATCATGCGCGCAGCAGAGTGGTTTTCAGAGTTATCATACTCAAGTGTTTGGTAAACAGAAGCAAAAATGGATTTGCTTTCACCACCACCACTTTCTCCCTCACCTGAGAATCAAGCCCAAGCAGGACAAGAAGTGGAATCGTTGTCAATCCTCCTCGCTTCCACTCATCCAAGGACACAGTTCCATCAGAGTCGTAATCAATCTCTACCATCATATCTTGTAGAATCTTTCAAGACGACAGAGAAAGTAATACATAATCAAAAATATTAAATTCATCGCAGCGTTTTCTTTTCTTTTTTCTTTTTGTACACAAAAAAAAAACTAAACAGGACTAAGCAACAATAAGACAAAATTAGCATGGATCTCATGGCATACAAGTTTCATGAATGAAAAAGAGAATAAGAAACGGTTCAGCTAATATGCAATATTCATGATGGTTCGTATACAAAAGAGTATTTTCCCCCCTTTCAGGTTTGGCATCATAACCAAATAGTAGATTAATTCATGTTCACGAGCTCACCATGACGTTTCTTTGTCATAACAAGTCTACACCTTTTTTTTCTTTTCGCTTAAATATTCTTTCCATCATTTCATACGACAGCTTGGAAACGCTGCGGATGATACAGAGGCACAGGATGAAAAGATACTCTCGTTTCCAGACTAGGAATATTGTTGAAAACGCAGACGAGAGTATAGCCTCGTGATTAGTAGGGAGTATAGTGCTTGTTTCAAAATGTAGGGATGGTATGTGTGTACATATAATAATAACTAAAAATAACAGTTAAAAGAAACTTTTCTTAGAGAGCCGTCATTATCAAGGTTATTTTGTTTTCGTCACTATGACAACGTGAACGTTCGCTTTCCTTAGCGCCACGCTTAATTTTATCTCAGATATTATCACGAAGAAAATCAAATTTGAGAACGGGTTTAGACAACTTGAAAGAATTCTCGAAACCTTATAACTTGCTGGCTAAGGTCTTTGCCAAGTAAAAAGAGGTAAATCGCTTTTGGTAAATGACGGCAAAAGAAAATGGTTGGGCAAACAAGTAGATTATGATTGGACTGTGGGCAACTCTTTTAAATTGGATAGTTAAGGGCAATGAGAATCGTGTAAAAGCTTATTCATTTACCTTACCCTAAATATCAACTTATAGTTATTACCTAACAAGAGGACGTCATTGAGCTAATCATTATGTACAAAAAAAAACTAATTCCTAAAAATAAAAGAAGACGTGCATGTCAACATAAGGGTGCAATGTGAAAGCTAAGTACCGGTTTCAGTTCGGATACATCCCATCCCAAGTACTCAGCCACACTCATCATTTGATCAACTATGCAGTCCAGCTCCTGTCATAAAAACAGAGAGAGAGACAAAAAAACACATCAAGGGTGACTGAACCATGAAAATACAGAAAATCAGGAAAATGTCAGGCATAAAAATAGAAAGATTTAATTAGGAGTTACCAAACAATGGTGAATAGTGAACGAGCACCATCGTTTGATAGTTGTAGCTAGATTCTAGACCTAATTATTACGTTACGTACTATTGATTAGTGGAGGGGATAACTTACGTCAGTATCCAGGACTCCATTTCCATCCGTGTCATAGAGACGAAACATAACTGGCAAAGAATTATGAGCATGACCAAGTAAATGACAATTAACTCGAGCTTGGTTTATTCTAGAAAAAGGTAAAAACTCACATTCCAGCTTATCCTCTGGTCGACCTCCTTCAAGGAGAGACAGGTAGCAAATGACATCTTTGAATAGGATCCGAACTTTACTGATGTCGATGTTACAAAAGCGAACTTTCGGCTTGACCACAACTTGTAAATCCTCAACTGAAAAGAAACATCAGGGGAAAATGAGTGTCATCATTAGAAAAATTGAATGGGATGGAGTTTCGCTCAAGGAAATGGACAATGGACAAAGTGCATCGTAGTCTACCATTTTTGGAAAAAAACTACCACTAAATACGGCGGAAAATTTTTTCTTGTCAATTTCACCTTTTGTTTTCGGGTACTTTCTGCGAGGGGAAAACAAATACTTATCTATTTCTACCCTACAGCGACTCTACATTTTTTTGTGTCGTTAATCGGGACCACGAACCATTATTTGAAGCTCGTCGCTGAGTTTGACAAGACCGTGGCTGGGTAACGCTATTTCTTTTGTCTGGACTAGAAGCATGTGTAATTGTAACGGCAGTTGGTGGAGGGGCTTTCGGAGCGGATGAGCTCCTCGCTTTCCTTTTGCTTGTTATCGACGAGTTGCTTTTTCGACGACGTCGATGAGGGGCACCACAATCACCCTCAGTGAGCTGAACCATTGGATGCACTAAGTTCCCTAGAAAAGCTTTTTTACAACAAAAATCGTTGCAGATGCAAGTAAAAGCGAGAAAAAAAGAAAATGTGCCCATAGTTTTTAAACATTGAAAAAGCCTAAACATAACTTGACATCATCATGGGCATTTACAAAAAGTACGAAAAATTGTACGTTTGTTTCACTGAACCGTATAAAGTTTAAAATATTTGTCTATTGCATTATAAAAACAAATTTCAAACAAAAGAAAATGTTTTTGCCAGTCCATTTTTTGACTGCATATCCGACGCACAGTAGAAGTAGAACACAAATCGGTTTTCAGAAAGGAACATGCCTTAATGTAATTGAAAGTAGACGAAAAATAAATAAAACTTTCTTCTCTTATAGGCTTTGTGAATGGAGTTGGAAAGGCTGGGAGAGCAGATATGACCCAGCATAACTAATCTTGACTTCCTTCCTATCTCAAGAAGTAGAGCATTTTATTCTCAAACACAACAAAAGTGTGACATGTTGACACACCTTCAGATAAGCAGCGCTTGAACAAAGTAAACAGCAAGACTCGATTTTTATGGGGAAGCAAATAAATGCGCTGCTGTTGTTATCGCCTCTACTTGACAAATTTTCCATTTCCAGGGTCCCCTCCCGCCGTGATTTGGAATGCATTGAATTTTGTTTTCATCTCTACTTCCTGAACCTGAGCAGGTATCTTCCCAGAATGCTAGTTCTGAGCAGGAGAATGTATGGCTGGGGAACCGTTCTCATTTGGTATTCAAGTTTGACTCTCAGGAAACTGAGCATGTTTTTCATTTGTCTTCGTTTTTACGTGGGGGAAAAATAATGTGAAAGCTCTTGGTTATATCGATATCATTCGGCTTCATACCCGCGTGCACACGTTTTATGTGTCAAGGTGAGAAAAGCCCGATTGGAAATCGGACAGATTTGTTGCTATGACTAGATCGGATCGTAATGATGCACGGCTCCTATCAAAGAAATGTATCGGGTGTTATTCAACAGCTTGCAGGTTTCATAACAACCCAGGGAAGGTCTTACGTAAAAGTAGGGAAATGTATTTTTGGGGTTCTTGGAAATTTGTTTGAAGCTTTTTCGAGTGGTTTTGGCGGTAATGCAGCCAGTCACACTTTCAAATGGCGTTTGATCAGATCGCTCGTGATGATAAAGGAGCATAAAATGACGATTTTGAGTTGTCAGTTGTAGCTGGAATTATTTGCCAATAGCAATAGTATTTTAGTACCCATATTTCTAAACAAGACTACTGTCCGGGTTGTTACTATTTGTTTTTTGTTAAAAATGTTTACTATAAGAATGTTCCACGAAAAAGTTGCGTATTTGTTTGCATTTTTTTAAATTTTGGGTTGTTTGTAGGTTTCCATATTAAATGTAATTTAGAATTCTGGTTGCGGATGAAGTTCGAGAAAAAAATCTTGTGCACTGACCTGATTGGGATTTGCATGAATCAGTATCGGACTTGTTGTTATTGTGGCTTCCGCCGCCGCCTAGAGTGTGCAGTTTCTCAGTGATCCCATGAATTTTTGCGGCGATTCCCCGATGCTGTCGATCATCTCGAGATGGCGAGTTAATAAAATTAGATTGGCTTTGGTTCTGTTGTTGCAGTTTGTATTCCTCCAGCTCATCTTGTTCTTGCTGACTGAGGGCGTACGCGGTGGCGGTTCCTGTTGGCGTCGTCGACCGTGCTGCTAAGCTCGACATGGATCCAGTATTGGTTGGTGCAATAGCGGCAACTCCTGTCGTTGAGCTTTTCATCGCCATTTCCTACAGACCCAAGAAACCAATAATGATTTTTGGGGCAGTCAATCAAAAATGAAGTGATAAAAAACTATTTTCTACTTTAAAAACATACATAACTCACCTGAATTACTTGTCCATCAATATATGAGTTGGAGGTTGGAGACGCTGGTGGGGATGGTATGTATGTGATCGGTTTTTTGACAAACGAGAGAAACAGATTTTGACAGAGCTCGTCAGGCGCGCCAGCGTCCAGGTACATATTGAAGAAGACCCTGAAGCCTTCAAAGTCCACCTCCTACAAAGACAAAAAGCTTATTTACATTCACTAGGTCAAAATGGCAAACTTTTAGACTGCACACTTTTCGAGCCCACGTTTGTTGATAGCCTGCAGCTTTACCCAATTTCCATGCTTTTAATGAATCAATCCTTTTCTGATGTCATCCGCTTTAGATTTGCTACACTGTCGAGTTGATTACCCATGACAAATGGTACAAAAAAATGTTGGCTTTAATAATGTGGTTTCTTTTTTACATTGTTCCCTGCGGACATCCATTTCTCCTTTCGCTTTACTTTCATCGTTTCCCATCAAATTTGAATCAGTCTCAAAATGAGCTTGCCTTGTAATAGCATACTTTATATGCTGTCATCATTGTTCCTAGCCGATTGTAGTTGTAACTGTCTGGTAAAATATCTTGTGCCATTTCAATAGTATTTTTCTCCCTCTCTCTTCGGAAAATTTGCACGAGAAGGATCATTTTTTTCTCCTTCTCCTACACAGAAAAATGATGATGACACCGCACACAAGCAATATCTGTAAATGCTAGGCAAGGTTTAACATGAATCATACTAGAAAGTATAAAAAAAAGTCCATCATTACTTCTACTATTTCCTGAATAGTCCTCAAATCTTTTGTGTCAAACTTTCCCCCCTACAAAAATGTCAATAAGCTTTTGTCAGGCTCCAACTTACATTGGACTTGCAGTTATCATGAATGCTTTAAAGTAAATCATGAAATGGTAAAACTTGGTACTCCCTTCGGTTATCGAAAATTAAATTATGTAAATCACAGTAAAATAAGTTTTGTAACAAAAAAAAAATGGTTGGTCTTTTAGTCGTTACTATTACTACAATACATCATTTCTGTTTAGTTTGGGCGAAACGAACGTACAGCCAGCTTTTCATAACAATAATTCCAGCTATGAAGATACACCTTTACTGCGTGTGACCTACATAAGAGACTCCTATTCAATCATAGTTTAATGTCGTTATCATGTCGGATATTCTAGCATTGGAATATAAAGCATTGTGTATGTATGCCGGAGCACATTTTTTTTCTTTCAATTGTGTGACTGACAGGAAGAAAATTAAGCAAATTGCTGTTAATTTTCATTAATGTGCGTTAGCCTGTGATAATAAAATAGACCGTTGGCTGGGTGATATAAAAAATCAACAACTTGTAAACTTACATCTTGTATAAGACACGAATGAGCATAATCTACCGGCGGCACACCATTAGATAATCTATCAAATGAATAAAAAGCACTGAACACAGTGTCAAAAGTTTTGCGTAGGGTTGGTATTAATTATTATCGTGCACACTGACATAATGCACATGAAAATGGTTGCTTACGATATTTAATATTTCATTAATTACTGTTACTTACAGTAAGTCATGCACATGTATGTTTGTACGGAAAATCGATGATAGGAATGTGTAATAACGTGTGATAAAGTAAATTATCTCTTATGCAGAATGTTGCTAGGGCTCATTTATTTAGAAACGTGCATTCTTCCGTTACCTCCAAAAATAGCAATGGAAATTCTATTAATGTTTTGACATATTTGTGGCAGCTCTATTTTCCAGAAAGGAGAAACATGATGACCCGAACAAAACTATCAACTGTTGATTAAAATGAACAGCTCCTTTTAACTTCTTGTTGATGTTTAGTTAATCTAGATTGGAACCCAGTATCACTGTCACGTGTCCCCTGTGCTCCGATGTCTGATATACGATCGAATTTGTTTTTACAAATGGCAAGGACATATCAGTTTTAGGCATGAAAACTTGAATGCAGTTCTGGCTACGTGCCAAACTCAGAGTACGCAATGCACTAGTTGGAGTGTAAGAATGTGAATGTTATCAACTCGGCTTTCAATGAGGAGAAAACACAAAGTTGAATGGAAAAGTTCCAGTTTAAAGGACATTTAGAGCTGCCGTTGAAAGCAGACATCATTGACAAACAAAGTGATTTATAGAGCAAACAATCACTTCAAGTAATCTATTGCTTTTTCGAGTCATATTTCATCTGTGGAGGGACGCACCGAAACATGTCTCGGAGCTGTACTCCCATTCTCATTCAAAAGGCTCACCTATCACGGTAGTACTGGTGGTAAAAAGTATCAGATTACTGATCAAAGTCGTTGTGTTGTTGCTATGATATGAGAATGACCGTAATGCGCACTTGTTTATGTTGGTGAAAGCTTTCTCTTCCTATTATCATCATATTACCATGCTACTTCACGTCTAGCTTCTCAATTCCAATTCAAGTTGAGTCTCCAGAATAAACTTCAAATCCTCTTCAATAGCTTTGAAAAATAAATTGTTGAATCTCTTTGGATTGAAATACAGAAATGTTTTTTTCATAATAGGCTGCAAGTAGTGTTTTAGTGATGGTTGCATTTGTATTTCTATCAAGATTTGACTCTTGATTTTTATTAAGGAAACCTTGGGTTACAAAGACACTTGATATTAGCAGAGTTGCAGCAGTTTTTAGTGGGGTAGAGAATAGCGGATGGAGTAGGAAATAATATATATTATTTGATTTTGTTCAAAATGGCGCCGCACAACTTACTAAGACTCGCTTCATGTGTATAAAGCCAAGTCAAAGCTTCCTCCTGTGAGAAAATTCATTAAGCTCATAGTAAAAAACAGTGCTAGAGTGTTCGAAATATGCTCGAAAATTTGATTTCGTTGATGCATAATGCTATGACTATTAAACCAAGCTTTTTTCTTCCAAACACAGACAAACATGTTAATAAGCTTCAAATACAACCTCACCCCATCTTCACTGTTGTACTCTGCGTAGGCCGGGTTAGTTGTAAACTCATCAACAACATCCTTTAGTTTTTTTGTTGAATCTGAAACAAGGAACGAAAAAAATTATTTGTAGTTCATTAGGTGATGCAAAACGGGAATAGATTGTTTTTGAATAGGATCCGCAGAATTAGTTTAACAAAACCTCGGAAAATTTTGAAAGTAGGTGAACAATGCAACCGAAACCTGTTTAAGCCGAACAGTTCTTAGATGCGCAATACGCTAGCTAATCACTCCTAGCCTTGGATACATAGTTTAATGGCTTCAATTCTGTTCAGATATCCTTCCGGGTAAATATGATTCGTTGAAAATAGATAACCTAACTGTAGCTGATGATGCACATATTATTTAAACGAGGATGGTGAGTTCTGAAGCAAGACAATACGCAAAGTTTAGCATAATCTGACCTTGAAATCAAGTAAAGATTTTTTTCTGCATCTAAACATGTATCAGTTATTGGAAAGTTGGCTCGAGGTTCCACTGAGTGACTTTTCAACTCCACCAGCAAAGTGGAAGCCCAGTTCCTTTATTGAGATGAGAGTGGAATTGGAATGTCATCGTACAAGCACGAAAAGTCAACTAATTGTGATTTTCACGGACACGGTAATTTTTCATTTTGAAATTATTAAAGTTAAAGTTTGTTGTTAGATGTTGCAACTTTTGCAGTACACATCCAAAACATACAGAAAATATTTTAATGATACTGAAATTGAGAAATACTCATCTTGAAACATTGTTTTTTGATATAGTGACCTTCCAACTCCATTTTTTATTTTTTAAGCATGCAGCTTATGGGTAATCGTGGAACTGGCCTTCCACGTTGCTGGTGGAATTGAAAAGTCAGATAGTGGAACCCCAAGGCCACTTTCCCATAACTGTGTAT
Organism: Akabosia matsudoensis; assembly: GCA_019593645.1. Lineage (NCBI taxonomy): Eukaryota > Metazoa > Arthropoda > Collembola > Entomobryomorpha > Paronellidae > Akabosia > Akabosia matsudoensis. The sequence goes on along the minus strand of VICI01000076.1, from coordinate 32,933 downwards.
AGAAACTGTGCTTGAAAAAGTATTTTCAATTTTGCAGCTCTTACATTAGGAAACAGTATACATCATAGAAACAAAATTAAATGGAAGCTTTAATAACAATAACAAAGTTTGGCTGGTTGTAAAGAACGTGCGAGGTGTAATGAGCACAAGTGAAGCCTTCTAAAAATATAAAGAAATTTACTACAAAACAAAAAAAAACCATAGGAAGTCCTGCAGGCAACAAAAGATGCCCATTTATCTTAGCTTTTGTATGAGTAAACGGATTGTCTGATTAGATTGAATCCTAGAAGTCATGATTCACAGAACAAACACAGTAGACCTATAGTATGAGCCTTACTCCAGTGTGGAAAAATATACACCTAATCTAGAAACAATTGTGAAACACCATTTTTCCCTGTTGTTTTTGTTTTCACCGTTTTTACTAATGATATACATTTTTACGGGGTAAACCTTGGGAAGGCTAAATGTAAAGAAAAAAAACGGCTCACTTTTTTTCACAAACATGAGTGAATAAAACTTTTCTCGTTTTCTCCTTGTTAATACAGTTACTGAAGTTAATAAAGAGCAAACAAAGTATCAATTTAGCTTGCAGAGAAAACATTACGCGGAGTAGGCGATAATCTTTGGAAAACATGTTATCACTTAAGTACTGAGCAGAGACGGTAGCTATTCTATTCACCTATTTTGCAATTAATATTCCTAATTTTTAGCTATACATGTCGCATATCGAATCTTCTAAACTATTAAGTATTCATTTAGGTTTAGTTGTTTATTAAGTATGGAAAGCTACTTTATAAAATTGTCTTGGGTATCTGTCTGTCTGTCTGTCCGTCTGTTATCGTGAAATCTCAAATATGCTTTGACATGCGGACATGAGATTAGGTACACATGTTTGTCTGCTCAATAGCATTCCTTTTACTTATTGTAAGTTTCAAAAAAATCGATTGCATCGTGTCCGATTTATAGATCATCCAAGTTTTGTTTGCTGTATTATGAAGATTTTGTGTAGAGCATCTTGAAAATCGTGTTTTAGCGTATCTTGCCGATCGTATTCTGGCGAATCTTGCAGATCGTGTTTTAACGTAAAGGTGCCTTTCGCTATTTTTGTTAATCGTGCAATAGCGTTTTATTTTACTGCCATTTCGTCTACCAACTCCCATTTAAATTTCATTTAAAGAAACAACGAAGAAAATATACTGCGAAAATGTATATTTTCGTATTGCCCCTTGTGCCGAGGTAAAGAGACCGTTTTCCTCTCCTACAATATCGTGTTCCTTCAAGTCAGTCAGAAAAGAGAAAGTTTGTATGGTCTTATGGGCTCAGTTTTTGTCTTGTTAGTGTAATAAAAGCTGTTTTTCCTCATTCATAAATGTTTAAAACAGTTAGACAAGCTCTAATTTTCAAAATAAATGATGTGCAACTTTATATGCAAAGTAACTGCCGTTAAGGGACGACTAACAAGTAACGAGACAAAGCTGCGCACTGTAAAACGTACGCATGGTTAAAATATTTAACAAAATGTTTTTGGGTTAGAGTTGATCGTCTGTTGCCGAGCCTCGAGGTACGCTCAATTCGTTGGGCTTATGTTCAAGTACCTCACCCTACAAATTCGTATACAGAATATTTTTTCGGCTAAAAGTTGCCAACTAAACTAAAGAATGGCGTCAGTAGTAAATGTTTACTGCATTTTCGTCTAGATTTTGCCGAGATGCTATAAGCAATTCTTGCTGATTCGTTTGAAACTTTTCATAAAGGAAAAGAAACCTTGCTGTTGTATAAAATGAATTTGAATAATAAAAATAGGCAGACCTGATGCTTCTGTAAACAAACTGAAATAACGCTCCGAGCAATTTAGTACAATGTAGGCAATTATAATTTCGGAGTCATAACATTGTTACGCAATATAACTAGCTGTGTCTTTGTTGCAATCTTTTGTGTTTGTGTATCCTTTCAATCTTTTCTGCTTACAAAACCATTTTTTGATTGAAAAACTAGCAAAAAAAAAAAAAAAAAAACACTCACATGCAGCATAATCTTGCAGCTGTTGAAATTCTGCTGGTGAAAGCTTCTCCCAATGAAGCGTCATTGTTGCGGACGTTTCGGGCTCTGGGTTGCCGTCATGTATTTCCTCCAGTTGGGCGTCTGATGGACTCGGGGACACCGCACCAACCACTACTTCCCTTGAAGGTGGCACTGGAGGGGGTGGCGGTGTCGGAGTTGGAAGGGACGTTGAGTTCTTCGGATTCTGAATCGTGGCGACGAAGTGGCAGGAGACGGTAATCAGTGGGTAATAAAATAATTTTCAAATGCTCCCTCTGGACGGATTATTCCCTCTTTTAAATTTCCATGTTCCCGTTTAATCTTCAAAACAAAACAAGTTTGTTAGCAATACACGGTTCTCTTGATAAGGTTCAGCGAGAATATAACGACGAATAAGCATACCGGTATTGAAGTAACTTACCTCAGTACAAGTTAGGCAGATTTCAGCGAAACTTCAGTTTGGTAATAGTAAAAGTTTATTTTTTTATATATACTTCCGCATGATGGGTGCTGACATAACTGGCAACTATGTAACGCGTGCGCCCGCATTACAGGATTGTTGGAGAACTAGAACCAACGGCCCATTGACAATTCGAAATACGGTTGTCGAATGACCGCGATAGATGGTGAATTGTAACCTGTTCCCTGCACCAGGCCCTTCTTTGTGATGTATCTTTTATGGCGTGGCTCTTGACGGACTTCTATCAGATTCGCATAGTTGATTATAGGAACAAGGGTGCGCTCCAGGCAGTAAAATCATGTTAATTTGATAGACGAAAAGTCACGTAAATGGAGTAATCTGGTGGATAGAAGGAAACATTGAAAAACGTGTCATTTATACACATTTATAAAGTCATACTTAATATACACCCGAATGCCGACAGGTGCATATACATGTAATCAAATGTACTTTCACTTTTGCTTTCTTTTTATCAGTAACTAATGATACCATATTAAATGCGTTGACACTTAGCGGTAAATATGTAGTAAATAGCTTGCTTTTGACTTTAGTATATTTCTCCAGGAATGGGCACGTTAGGGAATATATTAACTGGAAGTGTTTAGCTGAGCGTCAGACCAAGGTTGTTTTGTTCAACGGGTTGCACAGTAACGTTAGGATTAAATATTTTGCTAGTTCTCAAGCGTCATTCTTATCTTATTATAAGTTGCATCATACTCGCTAACCCTGAGTTTCCTTACAGGTATGCATGACATTTTTCCTGAGACATGATGACCATCCATGTGGAGCTACGCGGAAAATGAACTTATCTACGTCATTACTGGCAACGCGTCTCTCACCTAGCATCGGAGTCCACACCTACGATGAGGCAATATCCACGCCGTCATCTCACCATGCAAATTGAGCTGTTTAGGCCATGAATATAAAAATAGACTCACTTTGCATTTTCATTGAACTTGACGATACGTAAGGGCTAAAAATCCTAGTCTCTTCTTAAATGGTAAATGTCTTGTTTCTCATGATCACTGCCTATAAAAGTTAAACGTTTTGTAACTTCCAACTTTCTTCTGCTACGTCAAGGGTTAAAATCGTTTGTGGGCTTTGAAGCCAACCAATACCGTGATGATCATGCTTTCTCCATTGAAAAGAGTGAAGAAAGTAATCAGAATCGTTTATGACTTTTTCTGCTCCCACTTTTTTGCCATCTTTCACAATTTGGGCTTAACATGCCGGTACTAAATAATGGATGTCTTGGCAGCTGGTACATTATCCTGGAACATACATCCGTTTTCAAAGAAAACCCCATTGTCCTACGATCTAAAATTCTAGCTTTTTCTTTATTTTCTCTTGTTGTACTTTCTATTAACATGGTGTACTCGCCTTGTTTCCAGTCACCTTGTTCACCATGCGTTTTTTTATTTCATCAGAACAATAGCAAAAATCAGAGTCTCCTACTTTTGGCACGAGGAAAGTCAAAACTTAGAGGACGACGACGGCAATCTGTTAACACCCATGGAGCTCACGCTGCGTATTAAGTGATTGCATACCTTCAGATTGATCCCGCAACGAAAAAGCAAAGCTACAGCTCGTAGCACAATCGCAAAGGCATCCGGTATGAAATCGTTACCACAGAATAGAAGAACAAACTCGGCTGACAGCCTATTTGAGTATGGTTTCTCTAGATTGTTAGCCCATCGGCGAGACACCAGATGGACAGATTCTGCAGAATCTATATTTGTAGACTTGCCGCATCTCTGTGAATTGTTTACACAGTCATGGGACCACTTGCCCCGTTTTTTTCCCCTTTGCAGAGTTTCATTCTATCACAACTTCGTCCGAGAGTTCAAGCGAGTCCAATTTGAATGAAAAATAAACCAGTTGACTAGATTACAAAGTTTTTTAGAGGAAGTTCCCAATTCCCCAAGAAACAAGCTTACTTTTTTTCCAGTACCTTCATCTGTCCGAGCATAAACCAGTTTCGACTGTAAACTCAGTGTCCAGAACGCTTCTCTTGTACTGTTTTACCAAGGCGTTGCTCAAATGTCTGCCAGAGAATATGTACTTGTGCCTCTTTTCTCTGGAGAGCTACTTTATGTGAACATTAAAGTCGTCGTCTGGTCCTTCTTCCATCAATTGCACCTCACCACTCATTGGATTTCCGAATTGCCTATCTTGTTTCGGAACAACTTAAATTTTCGAACCGTTTTCTACTTAAAAACCTTGACATATTTGCTCTTTCTTTTTTAACTATTTGAGTAATCAATTTTTAATAATGAAGATAGGAATTTCAACGAGTGTTTATTCAAAAAACGAGTTTCCCAACGTTTCGGCCATATGCTTCAGCCTACTTATTATTAAACTCAGGCTTACACTTGGTTGGACTTTTCTATGATATAAATTAATTATGTAAACCTTTACTAATACCACCAACTGTAATATTTTGGCCTCTTTACTTCCGGGAGTTAGCGTAAGGCTCCCGTGATCTCATGATTTCATAAAAATACGTGTATTATAAGCTTTCTGTGTTTCAAAGACTTCCAAATGGAGAGGACTGTTATGTAGAGAAACTTGAAAATCATTCATTATTCATTATCCGTGGGATTGCAAATTCACAGAGTGTTTTATTGCAAACATTGTGCAGAGATTGTTTTGTGTACACTTCCATCCGTACAATATATTTTCATGTAACAATACAAGTATCTTCACGTTTATGGGATAACAAATATATTATGGACACTATCAACATATTACCCCTTTGCGGATAATATTTCAACGGATCCCTGGACACTTTTAATCGTGAGCTGAATAGGTTGAGTGTACCTATTCGGCGTTAGGACAAAAGCAACGAGGTAAAAATTAAAATTGAAGACTAGCCGTATCCATCTCAGCTTGAAATATGGGCGATATGTTTTTATCTCTTGTTTATTACGTGGCATATCTGAAGTTCATATCATGTTGGAAATTGCAACACCCTGCATAAAAGTGCTATGGACGACAGCTCGCTGCTGTCATGACCATAAATGATATGATGACTTAGAGCTAAAGTACCCATAAGTCTGTTGTTCTACCGCGGTGGTGGACAGTGATTACATGATCTGGCGGAGATGTACCGTGGTTTCGCTACAACAACAAATACTACGCACCATAAGTTCACGTTTTAGCACGTTGCGCATACCTCGTGCATTTGCAAAGCAACAAAAGCCACAACATTAACCCACGCCAGCATCAGTTTGATGAGATGGAGGAGGAGGTGGTTGACGACTTCGGCGGTAATAATGCGAAAGAGGATGTTTCCTCTTCAACTACTTTTCGTTCTGTTTTATTGTTGTTTTGCTTTTAAGCATGATCATCGTTTTCATCACAATCACCAACTGCCAACTAGCATATGTGTGGCGGAGCCGCAGGTTTTTAGCTGCTAATTCACAAACGATAGTGATGGAATAAACGATTAGAGAAAACGAGCTTTTGGCACTGACTTCCAGATTACTCAAAATAGATGGACCATCAGCTAAAGTGAGAATGCCTTTAGCCACTCTCTCCCAATGACCATGTGGGCTTTCATGGACACACTTTTCCAATAGTAACCTTTTACCATTTGCTTACAAACTAATTTCAGTGGAAATCAGCTTGCTTTTAGAAATGCATGTCATGGAGTAACCTTGCTTTCACTGGCTAGTCATAAAATGTGTGGATGCTCTTTTCTCTGTCTGCTGTCTACAAAAACTGTTTATATTTCCGTTCTACTCTTGAGGGTATGTTTTCGGGTCAACTGCCAAAAATTTGATGGTATCGTTCATTTTTAGAGGCATCTCTTTTTGTTTTGCAGAAGCCCCTATCAAAAAGGAGTAATAATACTCGTTGGTTGGAATCGATGAATTTTTTCCAGATCAATTCAATACACTTTAAATAAGGTCATTGTTATTTTCTCACAAAAGGTTAAAGGTAGTTGGTCCGTCAACAACAGACGAAAAAAAAAACAAATTGGTTGTTACGATGTAACGGAAAAGACCGATACCAGCATCTCATTCTGTTTCTATTTGACTTCTTTTTTTTTGTTGACGGCGGTTCCATGCTGACAATGAGCTAAATGGGAAAGCCATTGCGGTGAGCGGAATTGTTTCCATTCGACGATAACGTTTGGATCAGAGTCATTAAGCAGAATGTTAAAATAAAAAATAACATACCGCTGTAAAAGAGACAGGCTCTGTATCACTCACTCAAGTGCCCGGAACAAAAAGAAGTAGAGATTGTTTTCACTTTGTATCTTCATCAATTGCAGATTCCATTTGGTTGCAGGAATTAGAATCTCTTTAGTGTTGAGAATCTGTTATTCTTTCGAGTAATTTGCAAATTAGCCTGAAAATAGCCGCTTTAAAGTTATATGACCGCATTATGTAATGCACGGTATGGGATCGATAGCAATAAAAATAGAAACGAGATCTGATTAAACGCTTGGGTATTGCAAAACAAAAATATAGATAGAAGATTAAACCCTGAAATATTTTTTTGTCGCGACTATTGCGTGTCACTGAGCAGTTTTTGGTGAGGTGGAATAGTCTCGTTTCCTTCGGACAATGACATTTCCAAGGTTTTGGTAATTTAAAATTAAATATTTTGTGTACATCTGTAGCTTTTCCGGGTGCATATGATTTGTAGAGATTATTTCAGGAAAAAACACGCCGGTCTGAAATGCTCGGGTGACAGCCGTAGCAAGATAACTTTCTATGAAATTTGAATTCCTTTCAGTTGTAGAAACAAAAGGGTGTTTTATGATACATTATGTACATGTCAAAGATTGACATGCACTTGAGATATTCCCATAGTGTTGCTATGAATACGTAGGCCCTATTTTGTAGCTACAACTGTTATAAACGCACTTCCATTCCTGGACACTTCATTTAACTATCAATACTTCAAGCCAAATCAAAGATAACATCGAGTGTACTTACTTTTGACTGGATGACATAACTTCCCATCGTAAAAAACGCACACTATTTTCTTCTCACTCTTTGTTTGCCATGATAGCTCATTTAAAGCGTAAAATTTGTATCTTGTTTCCCACAGGTAAAATGTTCAACATTTATCGACTCTCACACCAGTCAATCAAGAACATTTGTTCCAAAATGTTGTGTTCCACTGTAAATAATTACAACTCACATTTAAAACACAAATCCAAGATGAACTCCAACAACAACAAGATGATACAGAGAAAAAAACATAAGTGCCACTTGTCTCCAAATTCTGTTAAAGGGTACACATTTGATGATGTTGCCTATTTTCACTGGAGTTTAAATGCTCTGAAAGATAAATTCATAGCGTTTTGCTGACTGACGGATTGTTCCAACAAAAAAATTACAAAATGAAAATGCTATCAGAGAACTACATCACATTACATGACGAACAAACCGTCTCCCAATTTTCCATGTAGTAAAGCTAGTGCTGACAGAAACATTACTACTACCACTAATAACAACAGAAGCAATAAGGAAAGCTTGAAAAATAAAAATGCACGCCAGAGTTTTCTTATATACATCTTGAACGAAAGATCATCGCCATGTATTTGCATTAAAAAAGAGTGAAGAAAGAGACATGCAAAAACACACTAAAAAACCTTGTATTAAATACTTTGCAGTTTTTTTTTTTGTTTGGATAGGAATAGCAATAGGCTCATGTTCATCCACACTTCGACAAAAAAAAAAGGAAAACTAACTAAAATACGGTATTTTTTTTTCTTTAGAGACGCAAAACTTGAATTAACTACTACAAGACACACGCACACACTCAAGTAGAAAACATTCATTCACATGTGGGAATATGTGCATTCACGAAAATGACAAAGTTCAAACAGTGAGCTGATGTTGGAAGAAAAAAAAGCTAATATTGTGTTTGACTATCCATCTATCGTTATGATGAGCAGGAGTTTGATGATAGTCGAACGGTTTTTTACTACTCTGATACGTGAGCAGACACATATTCCCTTTTTTCTACCCAAACTAACGTTGCCATCACTCAAAAAGCCGAAACTTCCTCTCTTTTGAAGAAGAGCCCAACTGATTGCGAATGTAGTGCATTGGAAACCGAATACAAATCGTGGACTTTTCTAGCCCACAATGAGCTTGTTATTTTGTATTTTTTTTTTGCATTTGAGGTTTACAGCAATGATAATACTGCACGTATTAAAATGTGTAAGGATGAGAAATGGTCGCCTTTTTAGATTGGAAATTTGTAGATCATAGAGCAAAATGACTTAAGAGTAGTTCCACACTTTTAGCAACTATGAGCGCTAGTTTATTTGCTAAAAGTTAGGAACAGTTACGTAATAATGACATATTTATGTGGTAGCGACGTTGTGGAAGGATGCTCTAAACGCTAACTGCATGTGACATCTTTTCACAACACAAAAAAGCTCTTTGTAGTGTACCTCGAATGCGATGACGAAATGTCAAAACACGACTGACAAAAGGAATATAAAAAGTGATGGAAGTCTTTGATCATTGTGTCTCCTCGTGGCGTATTCTTTAACTCACGAACTTCACTACTATGAGCTGTGTAAAACAGAAGACGTCTGGGGTACTTTGAGAATAAATCTGACCAACGAACAAAAATGTGTGTAGGACATAGCCACATGCCAATTAAATGAAATGAGCTAACGCTTTCTATGGAATATTGTCAGATGATTTTTTTGCAGTCTACAGTTTTCTACATTCGCTCAAGGTTATTAAATTAAATTCTAGAAACATTGTGGAAAACTGAGAGCTAAATATAAATTTTAATAGGATTTACAAGCGACATTAAGAAGCACTGTCTGTACACAAAATTGTCTTTTGATTTAAGTGACAAGATTAAAAAAATAAGTCTTTTTCTTGTGTTGTTGCAGCCACTACAAATATGTTTTCAGCTGGAGAAGACTCTTGTGATGTTGAAAGAAAAGACGGGGAAAAAAGATGAGAGTGCAATAAAAGGAATTGTGACATTTCCGTCTCTTACAACTTTACAAACGTGTAAATATTGTTGTGAAAGCGAGAGTAAGACTAGGTCACTCAAACTGAACAAACTGGAGTGGGCACGGTTTTTACAAGAAGGAAAAAGCCATGAATGAAAAAAAAACTACCACCTTGTTCAGCAGTGGAAAACGCAGAAGTGACGATACTACGACAGAAAACTTAGAGTCTTATTTGCCATTCACTCTCTTCCTCGCAGAGAACCACATAAAGAAGCTTGAGCATCGCATAGCACTCGCCTCGTCAGCAATGCGAAAGGAGACTGCACTGTTCAAAGCTTTTTTTCTCTGGAGTAGTGTTTGGAATGAAAATGCTTCCAAGTTTGCAACGTCGTCGTCTCCATGGCCATGAGAGATGCGCCCAACTTGAAACGATTGAAGATTGTGAGAATGATATTGTGTTTGGTGTGTGATGGAACGATGATGGTAGGGAAAAAAAGAGAGTGTTCAAGAACAGGACCAAATGTTAAAGCCAACCGTCCATGTAACTTGAATATGCTCTTTTTCAATGGTCCTTGGTCGTTTCCTCCACTACTATAATATTTTTCTCCTCAAAGCCTGTAGTTTTGTCTCTTGTTTAGCTCTTTCCTTTCTGTTTTTTTATCAATCTAACAAGAAACTACAAACTGCACCGTATACTTTATTTCTACATGTTCTCAACGGATGGTTGTGTCTTATGCATCGGGTTTCTCTCTTGCCGTTTCAAAGTCTGACTGTTTAAGTCACACTCGTTGCCTGACTGCGACAAATCAGCTAGTAGATAATGAGGCACAAACAAGTGTATACGTAATACTCCTACCAATACTGATAGTTCATCGTTAAACACAAAAATAAGAGAAATCAAGGGGCATCTCGAGTCTTTTGTCTATGTGCACTTGCATAATGATGATAGCATACTACACTGATTACTTTAATTAAGAACCAACTCCAGCTCTCGCTGTCACGTGCCTGGTAACTCAAGCTTATCAATGGATACTATGGATAAATATTTTAAGTTAATGTCCAGTTTTTACTTGGCGCGAGTCTTTGAAGAATGCTATTTTGCTTAGCCCTATGGCAAAAGCGTGACGTAAAAAATATGAAAAGCAAAGCATTATTTAGTTATTTGAATTGAAACCCTCCGAGCTCCCTGACGTCCAATCCCATTTGAAATTAAAATAAGCTGTCATAATGAGGTTCCATTAGCTCTGCAATATAAGCGTATACTTGTCCGTTTTGTTTAACTAACACCCATAAAGTGTAGGGAACAACCACCACCACCACCAAGCAGTTAGTTTCGTCATCATCTCAGACTTCTCCACACCACCACAAAACAAGGACAAAGTAACTGACAAGCAAGCAAGAAGTAACGACGACGTAGTAGTGCTATGTAGTCTAGTGTGGTTTCTCATATTATTACTCTACTCTGTTCACAGCTCCTGTTGTCATTCCTTGTATTTTTTTCACTAGCCTACTGTCATTTTAGTCTATTTCTTTGCGACGCTCGTGCTGGTTAAAAAAGATATGACAAGCCAGTAAGACCAAGTAAAACAAATCTTGACACTGGGTATAGGCGGTATGTACAATTGCAGTATATATTATCGTTACATTTGTCGCTACAAAACCTGGTGGCAATCATGTTCGCAATTACTCGAAAAGATAAGAAAAAAGCATATGAAAGTAGTAAAGATATTTTGTGGGTAATTGGAAAATATATATATCGGAGTAATGCTTTTCTTTTTCCTGGTCAAGGCTTTACAATTGTAACTGCACAGGAGGCAATTTGGAAAGACCTGGTCTAATATCAGTTGAAGTGATTAAGTAGCTGTTACCAGTCTTTGCATGATCCTCCTTCTTGGCTTAACTGATTATTACACTTGTCGTCATTATGCGTACTCCTTGGCACATAGCCTCACCGCTCGATTATAGTTGTTCCATTATTATAGAAATTATTGGCATGATTTGAGGGCTTTCAGTAGACGATTTTTTTATGTGGTCATGAAGCTAGCTAGAAATTAATGAATACTTGTGCTTGACAAGTTTAAATACCAAGCTAACATTTGTAGTAGTAAGTAATCGCAGCAAATATCGATCACAAGACAGTTTTCTTGGAATCTAAAAAGAATCTTGAAAGACTAATAAAAGAATAAATACCAATACCAATGGTATCTAGTATCTTGGGATCATAAGAGTTTTAGTAGAAATTTGAGAACGCCGAGCTTTGTGCATTCCTATCAATCCCGTTACAGAGACACGACGAATTTTTGACGAATGACCAGTTGCTTGGATCCTGTATCAGTTTTAGCAATTTTGATCTCTATTGCCATTGCTTGCATTGTGTGACCTTTTATTACTCTGAGCGTTCGTGATAATGGCTAAGCAATTAAAATCTTGGCGCATGCAAGGCTAGATCCTTCGGAAACTAATTACCTATACACTGTCATCAGATATGAGCTGCGCTTTTGATCCCTCTAGAATAATAGCATGACAACTATTTAATAATAAGATAAAAACAAAAAGTTCAAAAGGCCTTGCAACTCACAATAAAACAAAATATTCTAGGAAGTTGAATATAAAAAAGTTTAAGCAACCTAATTTTCTAAACATTGGACGTGTACAGGATGAATTGTATGATTATCCTCGTAATATTTAAACATCAAAGCATGTAACAAGCCAAACAGAATCATAGTTTGGCTAAGAATTTGCAGAACAAATTAATTTCCTTGTAGATACACATATGTGGAACATCTTTTCTAAATCTCTTTGTGCTCTTTTCTCCGTGCTCTCAGAAGTCGTTGCTGGTACTTTCTCCATTGCTGGAAGAGCAGGCGAGCCACCCGAGCTGTAATACTTACACAAAGGAAAACTAGAAAAGAACAGCTTATTAACTAGAAACAAGCAACATATGTTAAATCATGCTATTCAGAATGCATTTGCAGGCTACCCACCCGAGCTGTAATACTTACACAAAGGAAAACTAGAAAAGAACAGCTTATTAACTAGAAACAAGCAACATATGTTAAATCATGCTATTCAGAATGCATTATAATGCTCGTGGATAAATATGACATTAGAGGAGCTCGCGACTTACTGACTTTGGGAATGTAGCAATACGATCTATACTTCTTCCGCATAGCTATTTGGACAAATGTCGTTCCTCTATTTTTCGTCGACCGACTGCCTATGGCCTAATAGCTTCCTGGCTTTTTTCCCATTTTTTATAATGTAGTCGTGCAAAAATGCCCAGATATGGTAGTTAAGCAAAGTTAGCCAACGTTTTACTATGATGGCGTCTGTGGTGACGGTAAATTAAAGTTGTATGCTCACTTACTTTGCCCATTTCTTACTACTCCTATAATTTAATTACCGTATTTATGGCTTCAGTAATATATTTACATATCAAAATCAGCTAGTGCTCTCTTTTTTTCTCCTATTGAAAGCTCAGACTTCTCTTTCGGGCTTTCATTACCATGTCAGAGAACACAGGCACGGACCCAAAGGAAGTCACAATTCTCGCGTGATTTAAAAAAGAAAATCGCCCTGCTCCTGTGCTACGTTTTTATTTTTACATCCTACATGCCATTTACATTTTCTCTGTCTCTGTATTGCTTCAGAAGGCTTTCCTGGAACGTAGGTTTTTTTTTTCTGGAAGAATGTTAAGGAACCAGTTCCGAATGATAATGCAAGCTTAATACTGCTATTAAGGGAGAGAGAGGCATGAATGTCAATACTTTCGGCCTAAAGTTCTCCCATTAATTGGATCGTGCAGCAAGGAAAGATTATTTTGGGGCTTCCCTATGTCTGTCCTTTGCATGTGTGATGCTCAAGACGAGAACGTGGCAGGAAAGAAGACTTTTCAATTAGAAGGTAAGTATTAGAGCCGCAGCTCCATTAGGCATAGTGATACTATGTTATAAACGCAAAATCTGTATAGCTACATCAAACCTAACTGTCCATCCTTCTCGTTTTTATATATTTTGTACATGTTTATGTTTTTCCATTACCCTAACTAGTTACGAAATCATGTCTGCTTGTTCCCAGTTCCCAAAGAAAATGAAGTGAGAGAGGGCTTTTCCAGATTTGTTTTTTTGCCTAACCTGCTTACAATTCGAACAAAATATCAACTCCGGGATTGCGTAATTCATATGTTTAACGGAGATCCTATGGTGCCATACAAGCATGACGACATTACGCCTTGGTCAATCGTCAAATATTGGAGCAGACTCGCAGCCAAGTTGTCACTAGAACTAACGGGGTTAGATAAACTTTTTAGAAAATTTTATGGTCCGTCCAGGCACTGATGATATTCTTAGTCAAATTAAACAGAACTGAAACGATTGCAAATTTCAAATATGTATTTTTTAATCTATATAATTCTAATGATATCTATATCTATTGTTTTGAAAACCCTGAATAACATTGCTTCACATTTTCCCACATTGGTATTGACTAGGAATCTATAGGAAACAGTTGCGTTGCAGTTTTTTTTGCATTTGTAGTCAAAATTTTCAAAGAAATAGTTTCCTGGCGCGTATAAAGTAAACTTTTTTTTTTCATGCAGTCTGAATTCACAAGGCCTTTTGTTTATTTAAAAGTAAATCAATGACTCTACAGCTAGCAATAACTTCTTAAAAGTCATTCGTTTTTTTTTTCTGAACAATACAACTATTTTATGCTATCGCCACTGTTCACCCTCGCAAACGTGAGACACAGAGCTCAGTTTCTCATATCATCGTCCAGAGTTTCAAAAAAATACTGAGAAAAGAAGAAAAGTCTTATGTGCCAAAGGAACAGCTTTAGTATAACAAAATTAAAATACACAGGGCTCATTGTAAAAACAGAATGAATATGTTTTATAAATCTTAAAGTTGAAATGCTGATGACGTATTTTGCAAAAAAAAATTGTTACTGAGCCAATAAAAGCTTTCTAATGAGATGTAAGACCCGGAAAGATAGCATTTGGGCTGTATATTTTTTGGGGCGACTTGACACAGAAACAAGTAGGAAATTCGGGTGTCAGGAGAAACAAACCTTGTAAGTGATGATTCAGATACACACCAAAAAGTTGTTTTTATCAACTTTCTAAGCAAAAACTCTCCTTGTATGTTTCAAGCGGAATCTTCTGTCATATTCTTAACCATGGGTACGACGACGAATGAAACTGTTTTTCCTGTATAGCTTGATAGATGGTTCCACGTATCATTTTACGAAACTTGAACAAATAACAGCACAATTTTACTCGCTAGAGGAATGTATTGTGAACGCTAAGATGCCTCAAACACCCCCTCCATTTCACAGACTCAGGCCTTTGCTTCAATCTACTAGACGGAATAATGTGTAGCTTCTTGCCAAAATTAGCTCGATTAAGGTCTTCTTTTGGTGCGCTTCGGTTTCTTCTTCGTATCCGGTTTCAGATCTGCCTCCTCAGAACTTTTTTCAATGATTTCAAGGGCAATGTCCTGCATACCGTTGTCGTTTTTAATATTATTTTGGAAAATCAAAAAGTCTTTGTCTTTGCTGAGGTCCACGAGTTTGTCCTCGTTTTTGAATTCTTTCAAGTCCTCTTCATACTCAGCACTCTCACTGTCCGCTTCACCCTCTCCAGGAATCTCACCACCAGCGTCGTCTTCCATCAGGGCATCGATTTTGTCCTCCTCATTGTTCATGAAAGAATACTGGAGGGGGTCAATGTCGCTCAGAAACCCGAGCAGACTTGGCCTAGTGTCGTCCATGCGACCAGATTAATTCAATAATATGCACCTTTCGTTACATCTACGGATTGTGTTATAGCGTGAGTAACGGCTTACTTGAAATTGATGGAAAAAGCCTCGTAAATCACCTCGTCTTTATTAGTACTTCGCCTGAAACTGCTTTTCAAAGCGGGAACTTTGATTTTGAACTTGAACGGAAGTCTAGGTTTAATAGGGGCTTCATCGGTGTATTCATCCTTATTTGGGATTCCACCTCCAGTGTCGACACTTTCACCTTTTGGGCCTGTTTGCTCAACATTGTCTGCGTAGTTTTCCTCCCCTGACTGAAACTGGCCTGGGGGCTTCGGAGTGTTACTGTTTGGGAACTCCTGTGATGTCTGCTTTTGTCCATAGTAGTCATACGTATCCATCCACATTTCAGTTTCATAGTCAAAGTGATCCTCAGTGTTCAGGTCGTCCTCAAGTTCGTAGTTGTGCAAGTCGTTCTGGGCCTCCAACCGACGGAGTACAATGTAGTGACCTGTTCCACGTGGAAAGGAAGGGTTGGAAAATATGATAAAGTCCACGTTGTACTCTTCAATGGTACGCGTAAAAAGGGGTTTGGTAAATTCATTGTCCTCGAATACGTGATATGTTGTGGATGCTCGGCCAGAGCCGTCCTCCTCATTGCGTTTTTGAACGAGATACATATCCGTGTCCCCGAAGGCACTCTCTTCTAGCGCATTAAGTAAGTCTGAATCCTTCTCTACATCAGTATCGCCTTCGTCAAGGGTACCCTGAAGACCTCCTTGGTTCACGTCATCTCTTGAAGCCTTTTCACCTTGGGCTATTGCGCTAACTACACTCGTCTCTCGTGCAACTTGGTTTGCCTTTACAACTTCCATTCCTGCCGACTGTCCATTTGCTCCCGTGGCTACAACCGTAAGCAAGCTCACAGCCATCAGTACTGTCTTCCAAACAGGACACATATTCCAAACGTAGGCAGTGCACCGTTAAACAATTTATTGTGGGGCGTCACATATCTTTTTTTTCTGCTCGAGGCCGTCAGATTTAGTCATATCATATTGTGTTTGTTCACAATTATAAATTGTATTGGAGACAAAGGATTTTAACTAATGTTTGTTACATGGCGAGCTCGTTTTTCACGTTAGTAGTTGAAACATAGGCAATTGCCCAATTCATCATTATGAAATCCTGCACATTCGACGAAGTAAAGTAAACTAATGCATATATGCAAAATCAAATATTGTAATATGTTAATTTTTTGCGAAAAAATGGAAGCACTTGTCGTGATACCCATAGCTATTTTAGTTGTAGCAAGATGGTTTGCGGACTTTCATGCAGTTAGCCATCAGCTCGAAACCATTGAAAATATAGAATATGATCATCTGCCATATAGATATTTAAATGCTAACCTGCGGAACTGAACCGGACAGGTCGTCTTGGATGTACAGTATGTTTTTACATCTTGAGGCCAATTAGACAGCTCTTGTATTTGAAGTGTACCCGAACAGTCGACCAACTATTGGATCATTTTAAGGAGGTTTGGAACAAACTATATACCAAAATGGACCAGCTCAGTTATATGGTCACCTCAATCAAACAGGCGTTACGTGCATTAGAGCACTATGTTCTTAGTTTGGAAAGTCTCAGATTCTACCAGTTGTGTCGCAAGGCAGACTCCCTCCCTAAGAGAAAGTCCACCAGCAAAAAATAACCACCAAAACGCTCATCGTCAATATGCAACCATTTATAACGGAAACTGTTTTTATTAAAATCACAAAGTGATACCTTCAAAGATTTTTTGTTAACAACAATACACAATGCCAAAAAACCTTAACTACAAAAAGGTGACTACTTTCTTTTTTATACTTTGGAATAGGACAAGCATGATATACCCATTACATTATACTAACTCTCATAACAAGCAGATGGCTGTTGCAACAATATCTCTACCAATTCTGAAGACCGTGGGAAATATGTTTGGTATCATTCCTCATAATACTGTCATTCATGTAAAAATTACTAGACTAATCACGTTGTCGAAAAGAAATCTTTCGGGGTAACTTGTGTCCGATGTTCCCCTGCCGAGAACCTTTTTCACTCGAACTCAATCATAAAACATATATCAAACATAGCTCTTGCACTCGGATGTGTCCAAATTGTAGTAGAATTTATTGTTTGTCTTAAATATAAATGTTTTTATTCTAGCGATTCTCACATTCTGTTACATTTTTTGCCGATTTCATACCAAGAATTTAGATGTTGAGACACCCAACCAGAATTGCTAAACCTATTTCAGCTCAACGAGGGATGCTCAAAATCTATTTTCAATACTTTCAGTTTAGGATAAAACATCGTTGACTGCTATCTCTGGCAACAAGACAGTACACCAATTTGCAGTATGTACAATGTTTACATCACATTTTCCATTATAGCTAATCATAAACCTATGCAAAAAATTCCTAATCTGGTTGACATGGAACGGCTGTTTGGGGCAGTTTGAGAACTACTTGTGTGAGGATGTATATCCTCTATTTAATTTAGAACTTACTTAACGTTTTGTTTAAAAAATCATAGACTATTTTTGACCACGACATTGTGATTGTATTGCCAGTGCACAGCTATTGAAAATTAAAGAAATTGCTACTGCTGGCATGTGAAAGCAATCGGACAAAAAGTGCTAACGATGATGATCCATATGACCACGACATTGTGATTGTATTGCCAGTGCACAGCTATTGAAAATTAAAGAAATTGCTACTGCTGGCATGTGAAAGCAATCGGACAAAAAGTGCTAACGATGAGGATCCATAGGTTCCACACAAATAAATGAGGTGCTTCGAATGACTACTTAAAAATCAGCTCTTATTTTAGAGGTTTCCAAACGTTTTAACTAAGAATTACATCCGTCATTATGTATTTAACATACTTAAAAAACGATTGTTAAAATACTGTAATACTCGTTGATTATTATTATAACCGGATCATATTCGCGTCGAGGTTTTTTATTTTCTCAGTCGCTCACAATTACAATCGTCTTGAGAGTCAATAGGAACCTCAATCCGACCCGCATTCAGGCCCCGAAATGTTTGCAAAGAGGACCTCTTGCCGTACCTGAAAATACAAGAAAATACCTAACCAACTCGTTCGTTTTTTCAATCAATTAATTAATCAATTACCTTTGTCTTGCTGAGAAGGAGATTTTCTTGCCCAACGAGTCAAGATAATGTTTGACCTCAGATGGAGACGTGAAAAGAACTGGTCTTTGAGGAAGCGGCTCATCATCCACCCCACCAAGCTGGACTTCTGAGGGTACACCACCGCAGTATATTCTCCCTATTGTGACGAATCCAAGGCAAAGGATAACCCAAACTCCGACATTCGTCATCTTTATGAATATCTCCTTCGTAGGAAAAAATTCCTTGAATCTAAAGTTGTAAAGCTGACTCGCTATATCAAAACCAACAAATTCCACTTATAAACGATGAATAGAGAAAACTGGAGAATTTTATGCTGATTAAATACTCTTCAGTGATGGGGAAATCAGGAAATCTTGTCTGAAAAATGTTGACGAGACATAATAAAAAATGGGGATATATGAGAGACTATTTGCAGGACTGAATATTTATGTTTCCAATAAGATTATGAATTAAATTACAAAAAGTCATGCGAGTTTTAATAGTCCTACCTTTTGTACGAACAAAAAAGCGTACAAATTTGAGCAATATCTTAAACCCTAAGGTAAAAATTTCCACTCCACTACTTGAATCTATAGATTTTTCTTCCAGATAAGTAGCAGTAAAACAATTTCTAAATTTTTGTCACTATTAAGTATTACTTGACACTAGAACAGTGGTTTTTTATTGCAATTTTTGTAGGAAAAAAGCTGTATTCCAACGTTAGAGACTTAGATGTTGCCAAACGTGAACGGGACCTTTTTCTCCTTTCACTTTGATACCTTTCGTTGCTCGTGGATCCGCATCAGTTGTCCGATGGAAACTGAATACCTGAGCAACACTCCCCGGTTTAATATATCTACGCGTTTTCTGCAACAAACAATTCGAACCAATACACGGCATTGCATAGGTGTAGGGTGTCAGGGTGACGGGAAAAGTTAAGATACAAGTAGTACTACATCCACATTCCCAGTGGTACGGGAAAGTATTGGCCCAACAAACAATGCAATTTACCTACAAATATTTTAGAATTCGACTCTTAGAAATGTTAAAGCCTTAAAATAGCTGTCGAAGAAAATTTTATTCGTATGGTCTTTAATTACACCAGGTTTTAAACATATCAAAAGTAATGATTCTTTGGAGTGGCGAGTGTAGCATTATGCATAAGGGTATAAAAATATCCACCCACACATATTTCTATGCGCTTCATGGGGCGACCCACAAGAAGCATAATAAAAATCCAATACAATATAAGTACACATATTTCTAGGTTTTATTTATTTATTCAAACCTGTTTCATACAAGTCGAAACCTTTCACGTTTGACATTAGTATATTAGTAATTAGACACATAGTAGTGAAGCTTTCTTATAGCAAAACTGTCGACTTTGTACGCCGTGAAAAAGGTTTAAAAGCTTCTTGATAATTATTTCTTTCTCCAACCACTTTTTCCAAATTGGTAGGTTCGTCGATACCGTATATGTTACACGTTACAGCTTCTTAAAAGTTCCAATCAAATCCCCAGTAATATTGGGGATGTTCATGCTCAAGTAAAGATGTCAAAAACAGTAACGTAGCTTCACCTAGATGTAAGTTGATGTCGACGAGTACTACAATCTTCTATTAGAACCGATTAACATCCATTACTTAATTCTTCATACGGCATAACTCATATTATAGTATTTAACGATAAAATTTGCGAGGTTTCTCCATGGAATTGTTGTAAATTAACTAATAAATTGAAATACAGGTTCTTAATTTCACTTTCCCACAAAAGGAGGGAAGTCGAATCCGCTACGAATATGATAAAACGTGCAATTGTTTTTTACTGAACAAAAACCTTCTACGTGGGGTTTTAGGTAGCACCTAATTTTTAAAATTGGAATATTCCTTACTCACCACTGCTCATCATCGTATTTTGAATACATCATACCAGAATTCAGAAAACTGGCTCAAGCATTCTGACATTTTGGCCCTTTTGTGTACTACTAGATCAGTTACGAGGAATTTTCTAAATAACGCTTTGTTCACAATAATGCCTGTGGGCACAAAAAGCTTTCGCAACGCGAACACTAGAAATGATTTCATACATTTAGACTTACATAAAGACCTATATAAAATGAACTTTCTCCTTCTAGAGTCATTCATTTACCGTATTTTTGGAATGAATGATTACTGAAATACAGGACTGGTTGCTTGGTGAAAAAAAGCGTTTGTTTTTTAAACCTAGCTAGTTACGCATGTATACTAGTTTTATTGAAATACATCGTTTAGCCCGGTGATTTCGTAAACTGGGCACGATCGTATTAAATTATTTTGCGTATAAACGTAACCCCGAGCAGATGAGATAATGCACGCAAAACAATTGCAACTCGCAAGGATTGGTTAACAGGTAGAAGCATCGATAGAAGCAACTAGTAGTAATTGATGATAACAAAAATACATTCAATCACTAATAAATAAATAAGACGTTCTGGGGGATGTACAGCTTATGTTGAATTCAAACTTTGCGTCCATAAATTTGCACACAGGGTTTCTAGAAGTTTACTCATTGAACACTTGTTTTTTATTAAATCTTGAGGATCCTGAGCTCGACGATACTTGTACGGAGGGAAAAATAGAGAAAAAGGTAAATCCAAATCCTAATTTGCGTTGCTAAACAGATCCAGGCAATATTGATGGAAATGCACAAAAAGCGTCATTATACGTACCTAAATGATTACATGACGTGTTCGGTTTGGGAATTTCTAATGAGAAAATGGAAAGAAAGCTTGCTTTCTTCCTGGAAACTGTTTTACTTCCTAGATTTTCACTACTGAAGCGAGTCCCTGCATTTTGATGAAGACGTTCAATGTGAAAATCCATCTAGCAAATTCTGTCATTGTGCGGTGAAACTAGAACTTGCTCTTAACGTGTTACAAAACAGTATAGCAAGAAATTAGCAAAGGCATTGTTACTTGGAATAGCTTGCGTCAGCAGAATGGAACCATGGCTAAAATCCAGAGCGTCCTCCCACACTTTTTATTGTGAGTCATAAGGGCTACTCAGGCAGCCGGGAGGAACAAACCGTACAGGTATGTTCTGGACTATTCTCAAAGACGTAACCACGATATACTCAGTATGTACAAGAAAACTTTTAAACCGAAATTGCGTTCGTACCTGGAAAAAGTATGTGATTTGAGCGGAATTTTCAATTTACCTAGCCATACCTGACGTGACAATATGTCAACGTTCATTTACAATTTTGATGTGAATCAGAGTGAGGGTTATGTATCTATTCTATATCCATTCTAAAACGGAGTCTGACCAATGCCGTGAGAATGCGCGGTGAAAGCCGTGAAATAACTTTTGGCAGCTTTGACGCTAGGTTTTGAGTGCAAAAATTGTTATTTAACTTAACAACTGAATGGAATACGTCTTGTGCGACGAAGACATTGTCGCATTGACTCATCGTGATTGACAATCCATCGGATGAAAACCGCTCTTGATAAGCAAACCGTGATTAATGTTTGTTGAGGGAAAAGAAAAAAGATTCTTTTTCCTACAGCCTTCAACCTAATGTATTTGTGTGTGATGTCCATGATAGTTTGCAATCATCATGTCGGTTGAGGAGTACAGGGAACGACAAAACCGTTCATTTGGTGCCACAGTCACCATCATAAGAGATTTTTTCCTTCAACAGTTTGTCGTTTTCACATGTGTCTTGGTTGAAAGATGCCTAGGAAGATTGCATCCTAGGAAGCCAATATTTCACGCTCGGCTACAGCACAAAAAATACGTAAGCGGGCTTGTTGTTTTTTTCGCTTTTAAGCAAGAGTTTTACTTTCAGTGGATCCGTCAAATGTCTGCTCTGAAAATGGTAGAGACAGTAAAATGGAGGAAAGTCGATTTGCATTCCAATGAGCTCTTGGGCTCGTTCTGAGTGTCATGATCATTTTGGTGGGGGAATGAGTACGGGTTTGGGGCAATTTTCAACAAGCTGACGAGTATTGCAGAAACGCTCAGTTTAGACGAAAAGCGCTGGAGCATTTTTGTTTTCGAGAGAAGGGGTTAGTTGCACCAAAAACTGAAGACGACCTTCATTATCGGAACCTTTTTTAACTGTGTTGCTTCCAATGTAAAATTCGAAAAAAATGAGGGGAATAGACCCCAATAGATTTCCTTGTACGATAATCTGTGAGGTTGTAGCTTAGAAACTACCAGTTGGAATGGAATTGTGATAAGAATGCTGAGGAAAATCATGTCACCTCGGAGTTGCGACCGGTTCTAGTTTGTTTTTAGGGAATTAGAGGGCTTAACCAAACTCATTTAGAATAAGGAGGAAACCTTCCTCCAAGTCCCAAAGTTCCTTGCTTTCTCAGTGGTTTCCTCCTTTCCTCCCAAGTTGGAGAAACCCATGACGCATTGGGGTTTGCGTACACAATGTGGTTTGGTTATTGATGAGTACAAGAAAGGCTGAAAAGGAAAGTAGCGAGTAAATCTCTTCATAGGGTGGTGACATTCCATCGAAAATCAGAGAAATCTCTGAGGAAACTGCCGCAAACCTTGATTACGACATTGTAAACATTGAATCAAAAGATCTATCTATTTCAATCAATAGGACAACCTGAGGGAAACTTAAGTTATTCAACCTAGTATACATGCTTGCTATCGAGTTGTTTGTGAGAAATACACACGAGCGCTAATCCAATAATAGGTCATCCGCGAATTTATTTTCGGTCACAGGTCCAAATCAGATTCGTATACTGTTTTTTTTTCTGCGCATGATTAAGAAATCAATTAAGAATATGAGGGATTCAGCGATAAAAGGAAGTTTTGCTTTTCGTATTAATAGCCGATTGTACGTATGTACATATATGAAGGTATACCTGTCATACCTTGTTTTTCAATCTTCCTTCTGTTTGCGCCCGCATATTAAGTTGGCACAGAGGTGCTATTTATAAAAGCCTACTTTAAATGGCAGCGATAGGAAGGTGCATGAGCAAAAACAGACCATGGCTGAGAAGTAGCATTTCAACTAACAGCCAAAATGTAGAAAACTCTCATGTGAAAAGTTAAATACTGTGTCTTTCACAACAAAGCCAACAAAGGAAATTCGTTTCAAAAGAACTAAGACTGATGACCTCTGAATTTCCTCTAGCGAGAATACACAAAAAACGGCCCTGTCAACGCAATATTTGACAAAAGTTTTCATTCCCAATACAATTTGTATCGTTTGCCTCGAAACCGTTCGGGTGAGAAAGTAACGAGAACATTTTAGTAGCACGGAGAGCCACCTAAATTCAAAGAAATGCACTGTGCGGATGTGTAGTTTTCTACGAGCTTTCTTCATACATGCTTTCTCGTATGGACCATAGATTGACCTACATGAATTTCTTGGCGAAAGGCATAGCAACGCGTTCAACGTGAGGATTTTGCATGGCTTGCGAATGCTGCCCAGTTTTCGTTGGAGAAATGTGTTACATTTTGGTATTACCTATAAATCTCAAATAAAATATTTGTTGCATCTAAATCTTGCCTCTAATTACAGCCACATCACATCTTTTAGGCTTCGTACAGTCATATACATACTTGGCACGTGCTCACTTCCTGCCTTTAGTATATTTTGAATGGCACATTGGCCCAATAAATGACTGATTTGGTCGATTTGGGGAATTAGACGTGTGACTTTTCCCGGAGCAAAATTGGATGTAGATAGTAACAGAAATGCATACTGTAGCCAACTATCATCGACAAAAGAACACACATATAAAATGCAACGATTGTTTAAAAGTTTAAAACAACCATTGCGACCAAAATTTCAATTTCACAAAAGTATAAATAAATGTCAGAGGGGCACATAGTTTCTATGAAAACTACAATAACCATTGAATTTAAAGCTCGCTTCTTGCTTATCTATTGCACGTACTAACACCAACGTCAAATCAAGTGCAAGGTATCTGATCATTCTTTAACACTGGATTGAAGAAAACAAAAAGTTTCTTTGTCTGCATTACCTGAGGCAAGGTTTGCTCATTGATTGAAATGCTGCTCAACATGAGACACTCTCCTTATTGTGAAAACCCGATGCTTTTAAGCTTTTCAGATATGGACAGATTACAAGTACAAAGTATTTCTTGAACAGAACGCTATTAGCTATGCAGCTAATCTTGGAATAATGTCAAAAGTCCTTCAAAGCTTTCACNAACAGAACGCTATTAGCTATGCAGCTAATCTTGGAATAATGTCAAAAGTCCTTCAAAGCTTTCACTCTATTATAATATCGCGAACGACTCTGTGCCAAATAAATTCAAATTGGTTGTAAGGTGAATATTGGGCAATATCCCATTCGTTTCTGATATAGCCATGATTACGTTTTGATATTGGCCGAAAAGTGCAACCATTCAAAATCCGTAATCATATTTTTTGGTTTTCGTTTGAAAGGTAAATTTGTATTTTAAAAATGCTGCCATGTAACTTTCCCTTGTCTGGTGATTTTGTCAACAACTCTTATCTTCCGTTCCTGTCCATCAGCATTATTTTTCTCAGACAATATATTAATTTTTTTTTCTTTAAACATCCAAAGAAAACAACAATTTCGTTCACGGCTCAAAAGATAACGACGCTACGAATTATTTAAAATGTTTACTTCAAGTTGAAACGTCAAGTACAAACAACAGTTTAAAACCTTGTGTTTCTTTTCAGGAAAGGCTTTTATATTTTCCCCATTCTCTCAAAAGTAAATGCACCTACCCGCTACACAATCATGTGCCTATACATCCTCGTGGAACGACATACGGCAGAGGAAGGCTAAAGGCGTTTAGTACATAAAAAAAGGAGCTCCTACGGAGGAGTATTTGTGTGTGTGGCATGACAATCCCATGGATCGATGTGAACACGCGGTGAGCGAGTGAAAACTCCACTGTTGATGACTGGAATCGCATCAGGGATAGCAACACATTCAAAAAGAATACGGACCAAGTAGAAAACTTGGAGGAAACAAGAGAAAGAGAGGAACCGAAAGAAAGAAAAATAAGTGGGACTCCGTGCCTAGCTTGCGTATCTTACCTATTCTGTTTATACTTGCGTAACAATCTTGATAAACTTTTTTATCAGGACTGTGTACATTCAATCAAAAGACGAAAGTTCTTCTTCAAAAAACAAAAAAAAAATAGAAGGAAGGCTTGCGGATAGAATCATATTGCAATGTGAGAGCAATCCTAGGTCATGCCTGTTTTATCCCTCGTTTGCTGGTGAAACATAAAAAAGAGAAAACCAACAGAACGCTGTTTTTTTTGCGTAATATCCGTCATCAACAGAGTAATTAAGTGTTAGCAAATCATCGTTGCCACATAATTAGCATTTTGCGACATATTTTTGGGCTTTTTTTATGTCATTTGTGCCTCCGTGGTGGCAGTTGACGGTTATGAGATTGTGCAGTGGACGTGATTCTAGACTAGAATTGATCTGAAATGGCATAGAAAAAAAGAATTTGCGCTAGTTGGGCACAAATAAATGTAATAATCTGACGAAGCTTCCGCTCCTGTTTCGTAAGTGTTTTTTTTTCTTCCTTGCAGCCATGATTGTGGTTCTTCATTTGAATGCAAACGAAAATGGCGCTGCTCTGCACACGCTTGATAAGAGTGACACTCTAATTAAGAAAGCTAACGAGGGGATAGAAAACAATTATGGAATGTTTATTCCAGCGTAATAACAAAGCTAACCAGACAAGAGCTAGCATATGTATATAAAAGAAGATCTTTTTTTAGAAAAGGTTGACAGTCTCTCTTTGACTGCTCGCAAGAATGCCAAATAATTATCCAGACTTTGAGTCCTGAAAATATATATGCATTTGGGGCATTGGTTGTTAACAGTTGCTGACCTACCAGCCTCTGCCGTTCAAGTTGAAGACAGCTACACCATCGGAGGAATCAAGGGACATTCGGCTTGAACTTTACTCCAAAACCTCCAAATCACATGAGTGCAAAAATGCCAGAGAAAACCGAGGACGCTGCTGCTGCGGGCCCATCTCGGTAAGAATTTGCAATGCAAAAGTAGATTTTTTTCTGACGTCTTACGCAAATGAAAAGATTTGAGTGATTGCTTCTTGCTATAACGGTATTTCGCTTACAACTGAATGCATTGAATGGAAAGAGGACTGTCAAAGGTGTGATTCGTGATTTGTCAGATTTTTAAATTGCTTGTGATGTCTTTTTTAAATTGATTGGTGATGCTGTGTAGGTGGTAGAAGTTCATCTCTAGCTGATATCTGAACTAGCAAATTAAAAGTGGGACACTCTCGGGCTATAGTTTTTTAGTGTGTGTACAAACGTTTCTGTCAGCCGTTTTTTCATTGTCATCCAACGTCTCTGCTCGTCCACATAATTTTTTTTCTCATTCCGCTCTACCTACTCATTCGGTTAAAATTGGACGGATTTTTTTTTTCGTCAGAAAATTTTACCGTTTTGACTCTCATCCATAGACACACAGTCACAAGTGACGTATCCAGAGCGATGATTACTTCATCCAGCTCGATCAGGTAACCAAGTTATACGTCATACAATTGCACTGCTCTTAAACAATATCTGCTTGTGCACAATTCTGTCTGATTTTTGTTTTGAAATATTGAAATTGAAATTTACACGAAATTCTGACACAAGTCTTGGTGGTTTAATTGCCTGGATAAATGAGTGTGAGCACAGTGAGTATCCAAGTCCTTATCTACATGGTTATCCCTTTTCATGACCTTGCATGGAAAAGTGACCGTGATTTTTAGCTGTACAAACATTCCAGTAACAAAAAGTCAACAAATGGATAAAAAAGCTGATGTATTACCTCCGCATGAATGTTTCAGTGACTAAAAATTGTGTCATCAAAAAAACATGCTAACCCAAAGTAATACGCATGTTGTCGTTACAATTACAACTTACATAACACTTGTTTTTCTTATTGCCCTGCCATGTTTATACTGTGTCTTTCCAGATTGGTGACAAGACAATACCATTTGTAATGCAACCTCAAATAGTTTGCCACATTGCGTGAATATCAAACATTTTAAAGCGAAAACAGTGTCATTATTCGCCAAGCGAATATTAATGGCGGTTTCCAGTAGAAAACAAAATAATAAAAATGGGAAAAATTAGGTCAGAGGAAATTCTCACAAATAAAAACCTTCTAGGGTCTAGCAAAGGATAACTTATTCCTCCAGTCGTTAGGCTTTAGAAGTCAAATTCCAATATAATGCCACCGCTATCATATATGTACTTATCAATATATTCTTTTCATGACTTTCATATAAAATACGCAAACAGCCAGATCATTAATTTTAAAAGGCATGTCTATTGCGTTGTGTTTCGTAATCATTTGATGCATAACTACCATAGCTAATGGGCTTGAAACGCTTGATAATTTACGACAAGTTCAAAAAAGAATAGAGATATTGTCTTTACGCTAACGTTGTCATATCATTTTGATGAGAATGTTGTTGCTTCTTCTTTGTAATAAAATTCCCAAGGACATTCCTTCCACAATAATGACTTACAAGTTGATTATTTTTTCCTTTTGCTTTGCTGGTAAAGAATAGGGCTTTGGTTTTGTTCCACCTCTGGCTCGCTACTTTACTTTCTTCTTGTTTGTTCTTGTGGTTGACCGCGTACGCGTCGTCGACTTATTGTGCAACTCGCTAAGTAAATATTTTTAAACAATTATTTTATCCTCTCGACATATGTATATCAGGTTTAAGGGAAAGGTTTAGCAGCAGCTGCTATTTGATTAAAAAAAACTGTCCAAAAATAGGTGCTTCAACGAAAAACATGTTGATCTCGATTATTTGTCGCGTGCGCGTGTCAATATCTACAACATTATCACTAGTCACAATAAGATTGTGACCTCTTGTACCTAACCATATTATACTTTATCTTTATCTAAACTGACTACACCCCTCATCTCGTTTTTTGTTTTAGTTAAGATCTTGTTGACAGTGAAAATCTACACTGGTCACCTTTTTTACATTATCAATGTTTTTTTACTCAAACTAAACCGATTTCATTGCCATGCACGTTTTAAGCATTTATCATGTTTTTTTGGTTCATTTTTGCTATCAAGGTTTAGTTTATTTTCATAATGAGACTGTTTTGATGTTGCAAAAAGGTTCACGCATATTGATTAGTTGATTATCATTGAAATATTAAATATAACTGGAAAAAGTGTCATTGTGAAGCATTTGTAAAAAGGCACTCGAAGTGTTTTGATAATACCAGCTTTCATTGAACGAAATGAGGTAAAAAATCCAAATTTATGTGTAGAACTGTTGCTTGCGAAGAGAAAGTAGAAATGGTTACGTTGCACATTATTATGCAGCTAATTTAGAAGTGTATTTCCATTTCGTTTGAATTGTTTATAATTTTTAACCGTGCTAATGTCTATATTGAACAGGGGACGTGTGAACAGTATGCCAAGTCAGCCAGTGTCAGCCATGAGTAGCAAGCTGTGCCGTCAGGTCAGCATTGAAAGCCCAGGACCGCTGTTGAAAGATTGTGTCTTCAGTTTTGACGTCCCTGTTCCGGATGTCCCGCCAACTGGAGCGCGTATTCGGGTAAAAATTCAAATAAATTGACCGTTTTCATGATTTTAGATAAATTTGTTTACCTGTCTGGCTGGAATTTCAAATGTAAATATTTTATTTTTTGGTTGATTCCTAAAGGTGGAGTGCGCAGGAGCCTGTTACCGACCCAAAGCTACGTCGCAAACGAGCATTTCAAGCGCCTCCAGTATAACCAGTCTGAACAGTCTTACAGGTGATGTCTCAACCAATGTCTGCTTAAGTGGAGCTGGGGCTCAAGCCTCTCAACCAGGTAGCGGAGGAAGTGGGGGTCAGTCTCACTATGGAGTAAGGGACGCCGCTCTCTTCCCTGGATACGAGGTTCGTTCATCCAGCTTTCACTATCCAGCTTGTTTTTCTTCAAATTTGTTTTTGGTGTGGTAGTCACAGCATCTGCAATCTTTATGCTTGCTAGGTTGCTGGAATTGTCGAAGCGATTGGAGACGAAGCACCAGAAAAGGCGGAAATCAGTGTCGGGGATAAGGTCGTCGTCTACCCCTTTGAAGGAGTGCCTCACGGGTACTTTTTCCCTCCCTTTTTTCAAAAGCTTGTACGAAATTTCAGGAAATATAATAGGATCACTGGCTCTCAATGTGTTTCAGATATGCTGAGTACATGACAGTTCCAGATCTTCAATATTTAGTCAAGGTCCCAGATTCTATGCCGCTCAGTGTCGCAGCCATGCTCCCCACGGGAGCCCTCTGGGCCATGAACACAGTCCAGGTAGCCAAGGAGCACATTCTCAAGCGTTTAGAAGAAAAAGGCGAATCTGGTATAAACCTCAATACTATTACGCAATCATACAATAACATATCTATACATGATAATTATTTCCGGTTTTTTTTCTTTGACTTTTCAGGAAGGGTTCGAGTTTTGGTGGTCGGAACCGGTGGACTTGCCCTTTGGGCACTTCGCCTTGCGCAACACTACTTGAAGGATGTCAAAGAAAAAGTGCTTTTAGTCGTTGCATGCTTGCGCGACGAAGGCATACTTTTAGCAAAAGAAGCTGCAAAGTAAAATATTCATATTATTTTGTCTTCAATTCAAACAAAATGTTTTTGAATCAAATAAATTTTGATGGATTGTTTATAAATGTCTTTCAGTGTGGATGTGGTCCAATGGAATGAAGACTGTTATGAGCGAGTACTCATCGAACGCACTAAAGATTGTTGCGAGGGTGAGGTAGATGTCGTCATTGATTTTGGAACTACTTCTCGCAGTCTTCACCGATCTCTTCAATGTCTTAGCAAGGTAGTGGACGCTACGGACATAAACGTGAACAATTAGTTTTTAACCGACTTTAATTATTATTTAATTATTTTTCAGGGTGGGATTGTTCTCATAAGCTCTGAGGTCGCGGAACGGCTCTTGCCAAAGTTTAGTAAACGTGCGGAGGAGCGTAAACAAACAATCAAAACCGTTGACGTAGGCACGCTTGATCAGTTAAAGGAATTAGTGGACTTAGTTGCCAGAAATGAGGTAAAGCCTTAAAAACTAAAATAACCATTTCGTCTGTGTTCGGCATGTCTTACTTCAGCTCATTTTTTCATAGGTCTGCCCCCCTCCACACACAGTTTTCCCAGCTGAACAAGCTCGAGAAGTGATCCGGAAGCTGTGCAACTCTGAAATTCAAGGAAGGGCTATTCTCCGTTTCCACTCGATTGACTAAACGAAAAGAAAATCATCGTTTTCTTTGTTGGAAAATTCGTATTAGCATTATTACTAGTTTTATTACGTTTACTTTTCTTTGTTTCTTTGGATATAATATTTGGAGACTCCGTTTTGGCATCCTAATTTAACTACTTATACTTAATATATCTCATCACATTGGTTCGGATCTTTTCACTCTGCTGCTGTGATGATCCATAAAACATACTACATTTTTTATAAGCTTTTCAGATTTAAATGAATCTGAAACGTTTGGACTTTGTTTAAAAAATAGTTTGAATTTTTTGCTGTTTAAAGAAACGACGATTTTTTTGTATTAAATTCTGAATCTAAACTGCGAACTGGCCGAACAGTTTTCACTGCATTTTGCATGGGCTGAAAAAAACTGTTCATGTTTAGTTAAGTTGAAATATCCATTTAAAGATATCAAAAGTCGGTCGACGAGCTTCGATGAGCTCATCGACCAGGGATGTTATCGTTGCATGCAAACTAGTTGGGGTTTTCAAAAGCTACAAGTAGCATTCTCAAGAAAAATGTGCCGGATTTGATCGCAGTCCGGACGACAGTGCTATCCGAAAAATAAACTAATGATGTGGTATACTTTTAATTTTTTTAGATTAAATCGTAAAGCTAGACTTTAAATATATATAAAAAATGTATGATAATTGTGCTATCAATGAATATTTTTACTACGTCTACGGATAGCTATATATGTATTTAAAAAATCTTTAAAAAAATAATCGCAGCTATATACAAGTTAGCCTTTAAATTCACAGCGGAAAACACTTTTAATTTTCTGCCGAGGGGCAAATTTGATATTCTTTTTGTGTAGTTACAAACTGGACAAGACTGTAGACTATTCTCGAGAGGATTTACTATTGGGTTTCCTTTTCAAATTAGTCCAGAGAAGTGTTAACTCCAATTATATGGCTGGTTAAACACGAATTTAAATAACAGCAAGATTTAAATTTTTGGTATGCTCTACAGTGAACGTTTATGAAAACCGTTCGCGAAATCTTTTCGGGGAAGAATAGAAAAAATATGTAAACGGATTTTGAAGCGAAAGGTTTTACTTTCCCTTCGAAATGTCTGACTTACTCCATCAGTACCGAGCAAATGAATTTATAAATGAAAATGTTAGTCATATGTAAATTTAGTATGAATAACAAAAAATGTGAGGAACTATGTAGGAGAAACATTACTTTGTCAACGATTCTGAATTACAGTCGTCACAAATTAAAAATGACTAAAACAAGAAGAGTCAAAAGTTTGATGTACTTTTACGGTTACATGTGTGTAGAGAAAAGAAAAGAGAAAAATAAATTTTCAGCAACGGGACGTACTTTTTTGTGTATGAAAAATCCCTTTGAAATTGCCCTTTGATCCCATCTGTCAAATGCCGAATGACCCTTTCATCATCATCTCTATCCGGATGAACGGTCCCTCCAAGAGCGCAAAACAGAAAGCCAATTTAATTACTTCCACTTTGATACATGTTTTGGAATGACCTGTTAGACCTTTACGGGCAATAGGGGCATCATGAGAAACAGCTTCTTAAGAAAACCTCTAAGAACAGGACGTACATTTCATGGGGGAAGTACACGGCAAAAATGTAAATTAAAAAATCGGTTGATTATATTAGGTCGTTCCTCCGTCGAAAGACACCAACTTCTACGCGTTACGCCGTAAATAAATTTGTTTAATTTTGTCTCGTCGATGTCGATTGCGAGCTGTCCGCTATTCAGAGTTTTGTTCCTTTCTTGGGAAATTTGCTTCCAAATAGTGTAGTTTTGCAAATGCGGCCGCTCCTCAGCAGGATTCTGGGGGTTACCGTCCTCTTTGGTCATCTATTTTGATGCAAATTATTTATTGGAAAAGGACGTGTGGAAAGAAATAAGTTGACAGGCTAGGGTTGCTTTCGTGGTAAGTTTATCACTTACTTAGAGTAGTGTACCTATTTCATTTCTTAGTCTGAGCTGTAGCCGTGGACGGAGGGGATGCCCTCTTTTGATTATCATTTTTGCATGCAAAATATCTTCGTTGAAGACGCAGTATGGAAAAAAGTGTCGCCTTAGTTCTTGAGGGTTCATTACTCTCAAGGTGAAATCATTTAAAGAACGAAAAATTGATACGAAAATAATATTCTGTGAAGGATGTGGAGAGAAGGCTATTTTTTTAAGACACGACATGGTGGCTCGGCTGGAAAGATGAATTCAGTCTCGGTGTGTGAGGACTAGTGAGGAGAGCCGAGAGGCCTGGCCGGGGTGGACGTCTCATCATCTAATTGTAAGAGGGAAACGTTTTCCTCTTCTCCTTAG